>JAJOOO010023019.1:0-19751 GCA_029582685.1 Solanum piurae | reverse complement strand
TACTGGTGACTTCCAGGTTCTGGGAGGGATCTTTATTTGTATATATGTTTTTGGTTTGCTTCCGCTTGTTTATATTGTTATTTGCCTACTCTTATTTAGTTTCTACCCTCAAACCCATTACTTGTTGTTCCGGGTTATGGGTTGGCTTACCTGCTGGTGGGTTATAGTAGGTGCCATCATGACTTGAGAAATCGGGTCGTGACAACCAATTAGGGAGAAATGCCTTTTCTTAAAGCATAAGAGAATCTTTTTCAATTTCTCTTTTCATCTTTCCTCCATTTCCCATTAACTCTTGATATACCCAACAATCTCCCACATTAATGGGGAATGGTTATAACATAAGGAATGCACAGACGAGTGTGTACTTTACAAGCAAGGATCAATTGCATCTGGATAAGTAGGTTTCCCCTTGGAATTTCCGTAGTGAACATATGTCGGATATACTCGGTCAATCGGTAGATGCGATATCTTTGAACCGTCGAGCTTTGGTGTATACCTAGACAACCATATGTCACACAATTAACCCTTTACCGTTTATGGTTCTTACGGTTGTGTTCGTTTCAGCCATGAACACTTCCTGGTTTCATGAGTGTATAGAGAATAGGCTTTTGACGAAAACTTCTCTTTGAAGCGGCTTACACTTCACTATGATGACTTTTCCTAAGACGTAAACCAATTCCCTTATATGATCTTTCAACTGCCTCTCTTACTAGGCCTTTCGTTAGTGGATCTGACACATTATCGCTTGACTTCACATAGTTAATTGTGATAATTCCACTAGAGAGCAGTTGTCTTATGGTATTATCTCTTCGTCGTATATGATGAGACTTCCCGTTGTACAGGACACTCCTTGCCCTATCTATTGCTACTTGATTATCACAATGTATGCAAATAGGTCCCACAGGTTTGGGCCAAAATGGAATATCTTCTAAGAAATTCCAAAGCCATTTAACTTCTTCACCGGCCTTATCTAAGGTAATAAGTTCAGATTCCATTGTGGAGCGAGCGATACATGTCTGTTTGGATGATTTTCAAGAGACTGCTCCCCCACCAAGTGTAAACACATAACCACTTGTGGATTTTACTTCATTTGACCGGTGATCTAATTTGCATCACTATATCCTTCAATCACTGCAGGATATTTATTATAATGCAAAGCATAGTATTGTGTATGTTTCAGATACCCCAACACACATTTCATTACCATCTAGTGAGTTTGATTAGGATTACTAGTGAACTGACTCAGCTTGCTAATAGCACATGTTATATCTGGTCGCGTACAATTCATAATATATATCAAACTTCCCAACACTCTGGCATATTCCAATTGAGAGTCACTTTCACCTTCATTCTTTTGAAATGTAAAGCTTAAATCAATTGGAGTTTTGACATTATTGAAATTCAGGTACTTGAACTTATCCAATACTATTTCAATATAATGAGATTGAGATAATGCTAGTCCCTGAGGAGTTTTGAGAATCCTGATCCCTAAAATCAAATCAGCAACTCCTAAGTCCTTCATATCGAACTTGTTGGACAGCATGTGCTTAGTAGCATTTATATCATCAATATCTTTACTCATTATTAACATGTCATCAACATACAGACAAACAATGAATTCATGATTAGAAACATTTTTAATGTAAACACACTTATCACATTCGTTAATCTTGAATCCATTTGCCAACATTATTTGGTCAAATTTAGCATGTCATTGTTTGGGTGCTTTTTGAGCCCATATGCGACTTCACAAGCCTGCACACTTTCTCTTCTTTACCAGGAACAACAAACCCTTCAGGTTGTTCTATGTAAATTTCTTCCTCCAACTCTCCATTTAAGAAGGATGTCTTTATATCTATTTGGTGGATTTTAAGATCATGCACTGCCGCTAGTGCTATTAACATCCTAATTGATGTTAGCCTTGTTACTGGAGAGTATATATCAAAGTAGTCCAGACCTTCTTTTTGTCTATATCCTTAGACTACAAGTCTAACCTTTTATTTGTCAATAGTCCCATCGACTTTCATTTTCCTTTTAAAGATCCACTTTGATCCTAAAGGTTTATTTACTGGAGGAAGATCAGTCAATTCCCAAGTATGGTTACTTAAAATTGATTCGATCTCACTATTGGCTGCTTCTTTCCAACAAGTTGACTCAGACGAAGACATAACTACTTTAAATATTTGAGACTCATTTTCAAGCAGGAATGCTACAAAATCTAGTTCGAAAGAAGTAGATTTCCATTTTGGCGATTACTACGCCTAGGATCCTCATTAGGTAGTGTATTTTCCGTTGATTCTTCCCGTGGTCGTTTAGGTCTTTCACTTGTCGACTCACATTCAGTTTTATACGGATAAATGTGTTCAAAGAACTTAGTGTTCTCTGACTCAATTACCGTATTAACATGAATTTCAGGATTATCAGATTTGAACTAAAAACTGACAGGCCTTACTATTCACATCATATCCAATAAATACACAATCCACTGTTTTGGGTCCAATTTTCACCCTATTTGTCAACAACCATTACATTCAGTTTGAAGAGGCCCTCAGTGAGGTAGTCCTTTCCTAAGAACATTGCATTCTTACTTATTACAGCTTTGTCACTAACTAGGACACACTTAAACGTGTTCTTAACGAGCAGTGCAACAAAAACTAACTTATTCCTAATAGTAGGAACGTGCATAACGTTGTTCAAAGTCAACACCTTCCCGGATGTCATTTTCAACATTACTTTTCCAGTTCCTGTAATCATTGTTGTTGTTGTGTTCTCCATGAACAAATCTTCATCGAACTCAGTAGGAGTATACGTTGCAAAGGCTTCTTTTGTAGAGCAAATATGTCGAGTGACACCTGCATCGAAAAACCACTCCTTGGGATTTCCAACTACGTTGCACTTTGAGATCATTGCACAGAGGTCATCTGCATCTTCCATCTCTTCCACGATGCTTGTTTGACTCTTGCCTTTGTCCTTGTCCTTTCTTGGAGCACGACAGTTAGAAGACTTGTGACCAGCATTACCACAGTTGTAACAGTTGCCCTTGAATTTCTTCTTGGCATGTTCTGACTTCTGTCAGTTGGACTTCTTTCTCTTCTTGCCTTTGGTAGGATCTTCCTCAATAATATTAACTCCCATTATTGTCGAATTCCCATGAGACTTATTTTCGGCGATCTTGTTATCTTCCTCGATCTTGAGCTGAATCACAAGATCTTCAAGCTTCATTTCCTTGTGTTTGTGCTTTAAGTAATTCTTGAAGTCGTTCCATGAAGGAGGTAACTTTTCGATCATTACAGCCACCTGAAGAACTTCATTTACTAACATATCCTCAGCAATCAGATCATGGAAAATAAGTTGAAGTTCCTACACTTGTGATCCAACAGTTTTACTGTCTGACATTTTATAGTCTAAAAACTTTGCGACCACAAAATTTTTCAAGCATGTATACTTTGTCTTATATTTCTTCTCAAGTGCATTCCACAATTCTTTTGAAGTTGTCACTGCATTATAGACATTATATAAGTCATCCTCTAAAGCACTTAAAATGTAGCCCTTACATATGAAGTCTGCCATGTTTTCATGCTTCAATGACCATGACCTTTTTTCTGTCTATCATATTAGCACCAGGCACATGAGTTTCTTCATTGGTAAATTTCTGCAAACCAAGAGTGGTAAGCCAGAAAATTACCCGTTGCTGCCATCCTTTGAAATTCACACAAAAGAATTTTCCCAGTTTCTCTGCTGGTGGTACATCAGTTTGGGTTGGTGCAACAACAGCCACCGTAACATTATCATTATCCATTTCTGATAAACAAAAATCGATACAAATGACTCAGTAAGCAATAACTTAAATTGCAAACTTAATAGGAGTATAAAACCATGAAGGTTTTTGTCTCCACCAGAAACACAGATTAACAAATAAATAATTTCCTTAAGATTGTTGTTGATCTATATTCTAAACAATATTGATGATAAGAAAACTTTGCATAAACACTAAGTTACGAAAGTTTAAATCACACAGTGAAGAACAGAAATTAATTAATAAAAACTAAAATCTGTAAAACATACAAGAATCTGTAAAACAGAATGGAAAGAAGATCAAGCTCACTGAATGCACAGTGTTCCCTTCAGGAAATTATTCCCCTCTAGTATCCGAAATTTGATTTGGAATATGTCCTCCCAGGATAGAATGATCTCAATCAGTAGTATATTGATACCCAAAACACTGGTGTCAGCGAGCCACTCAACGACAATAAAGTAAACGAATAAAATCTGTGCAGAAGAAGAAGATGAAATCAAAAAATTTCGTAAGTAAAAAGTTCGAAGAATTATTGGTATTTATAGCCAAGATGAACTGGTTCCGAAAGGTTGCAACCTTCCAGAATCCACACGATCATTCATGAAAGTTTGCAACCTTTCAATTGGTCATGGATGTTCCTGAAAGTTGCAGCCTTTCAGAACAGTCATCTCCAACGGCGGGAAATTCAAATAAAATGGGAAAGTATTTTAATTAAAATGGGTCACGCGGATCCTAGTCGGTTTAGAACGTTTCGGTTAATTTACTAAATAATTGAAACTTTTTGTCCATTTAATTTAATTTAATTAATTAAACAAATAAATAATTAAATAATTAAAACAAAACTTTGTCCAAAAAATAATCTCTTGATCGATTATTTTCCAATGCTGAAACCGAAGTCGTAGTCGAAGCCGAGCGACGACGATGACGGCGCGAGGGGGGTCCCTCTTTCCAACCCTTTTAACAACTAATAAAAGTGTTTCTCTATTTAAACACTTCTATTTTTCTTTTCACCACCAATGAGGGAGAAATGCCTTTTCTTAAACCATAAGAGAATCTTTTTCAATTCCTCTTTTCATCTTCCCTCCATTTTCAATTAACTCTTGCTATACCCAAGACAATGTATAAGGATGGTGGTCGTAGATGGGGTGCCATGACGACAAATGTGTCTAAGTCATATAATGGTTTATTGAAAAAAGCTCGGGGGCTTCCTATGATTGCCATGGTTCGAATGACGTTCAAAGCTCTTGTTGATCGCTTTGTCGAAAGAAACAACCTTGTTGTCGCATTACTTCAAAGTAAAATGTTTTGGCCTCTTGCAATAGATAAAAAAATTAATGATTATTATCAAAGAGCTCAAGGCACACTAATATGATTACTTACAACACTGATGATGGAGTATTTGAAATTCTTACTTTTGTTCATGATGGTAAAGGTGGAAATGTCCACAAGGTTACTACAAAGGGTAAGAAATGTTCTTCTGGAAAATGGAGAAACTATCATATGCCTTGCTCGCATGTCATTAAATTTTGTGGACTTCATGAAATCAAGTGAAAGTCATATGTAAGTAAATTCTACAGTACAAAATATTACAAACAAACATATAGTGGGACATTTACCCTAGTGGGTGATGAAAATGTATTGGCCGACAACCCCATTTTATTTAATTGCAAATACTGAATATATGCAGACATCTAGTGTGCAAGTAAGAAGCCGACTTAAGAATGATATGGATATAGCTCTGGCTCGCATGGCCAGAAAATGTAGTGTTTGCAAGGAAACAGGTCACGCAAAGGTACGATGTCCTACTCGATTTTAAATATATTGTTCATGTTTTTAAGATGAATGTAATTTTATGTCTTGTTATTAATATAATAGTATATCGTTTTAAAATACTTGTTGATATGCATTTAATTTGTCTTATTGCATTTTAAATATACTAGTAAATATATCCGCGCTTCGTGCGGTTATAAAAATAATTAATATATTTTTTAAAATTCTTAAGCAGTTTCAAGAAATATTAATTTGTGGGGAAAAAATTGGTATTTTTGTGGCTACAACTATGGGTAGCAAACATTTTATTTTTTGGGTAAAAACAACAAATAATACTAATAAAGAAAAAAATCATATATCATATTTTATATATATATATAAAAGAACCCTAGACCCGCCTACGTCCACGTCAC
Organism: Solanum piurae; assembly: GCA_029582685.1. NCBI lineage: Eukaryota > Viridiplantae > Streptophyta > Magnoliopsida > Solanales > Solanaceae > Solanum > Solanum piurae. The sequence goes on along the minus strand of JAJOOO010023019.1, from coordinate 13,772 downwards.
CACAAACCGGGATTCCCTTTTAATTTATTTATTTCCAAAACTAGACTTTCCTTTCATGAAAAGTTGGGACTTTTGTGAAAAATTGTGACTTCAATGAAGAGTTGCGACTTTTTGAAGGGTTGCAACTTTTCCAAATAGTTGCGCCTCTTCCGATAAGGCACAACAAATATGTGTTCACACTACCCTTTGTTGTCTATAAATAGAGAGATTTCCTCACATTTTAAAACAACGAAAATTCTGAACTTCTTATTCTTCTTCTTTTTCTTCTTCTTCTGCACAATTAAATATTCATTTACTTTGCTCCTGTTGACACCATTGCTTATGTTACAGATTCTGTTTTTTTTTTACAGTCATAAATTTATGCTTATGTTATTAAGGATAAATGATAAGATGTTATAATTTTCATTTTCCTTTACATTATTAATGTTCGTTACTACGTAATCTTGTATGTAAAATAATATAGTGTTTTAGTTTTAATGATTGATAAGTTTAAAGTTTTTTTTTATAAATTTCGTGATATTAAATTCCATAATTTTACTAGTTATATATATTATTAAACTTTGATCTAGTACATTTTTAACAAAAATGTGTTGTCAATATGGTCGGAGAACTATGAAATGAAATATCATCATCAATTTTATCCAACAAAATTTTCGTATACGTTTCTAGTACTAAAATAAATAAAAGAAAAATTTGTTAATTTTAATATGCCTTTATGATGTGATTTATATAAAGTTAGCATATGAAGGCAATCAACAACTCTTTAAAACAACTCTTCCTAAAACAAATAATTGTTTTTGTCAACTTACTTAATTTAAGATTTTGAATTTGAAGTATCATAGAGAAATAAATTAATATTTAAATTCTAATATAATTATTTTTTTCCATGATTATAAACTAAAGTAGACAATCGAAGCTTTACTCTTATTTTACACTTTTCTTGTCTTTATCGTTGAGAAATAAGGGATGAAAGATGAATCAACAAAAAAGAACAAGGAAAAGTAGGAGATTTAATAAATGAAAAAGAAAAGGCACAAACTTAAAAGTTTTGACAGAATAAGCTAAAATGAAAGAAAAAATAAATTAATTTTTTTTTGCCCCTCTAATTTTTCTCTCTCTTTCTTTTATTATTCATTCTCTACCACTAACTCCTCTCTTCTTAAGACTAAGAAAATTTCATTCTTTTTTTGACAATTAAGAAGTAACGAAAGATATATGTAAAAAAAATTATTTTTCTCCTATTCTTTTTTTCTTCTCCTCCTAACTTATCATTATGATAAAATCTTTAATTTCTTCTTCCAATTTGGCTGTTTAATAATTTTGAAAACAATCATACACAAATATGTTATGTAGTTTACATTCTATCTCATATAATTAACACATAATTTTCATCAAAACAAGCCCAAGTCCACGCAAGAAGGCCCGCTGGATCTACCCAAATTCAAAGCCCATCAAAGACTCTCCTACATGAAAGGATATGAGTCCATCCAAATGATATTAAGCAAAATCCTATTCTGGAAAGAATGGCAAAGTAAGGAATTGTTGTCTGCTCAGAGATTCCATATCTCTCCCACATGTGATTCATCCTAACAACTATCGATTAGGTTAAAAAAAGTGCCCCTACACATGAAAAAACTAATTTAAAGGGCAAAAGAGACGAAGGCCAAAGCATTTACTGAAGAGGGGGGCAAAGAGATATTCACCTTTGACTTCTTCTCCGCCTACTGACTGCTACTCGGCTAGATGCTCCTATTTCTTATTCGTAGATCGTAGATTAAGAAATGCAATTTACAGCAGTAACATATCTTGTTTCACTTTTTTTATATGTTCGTCCACTTTCTTCAATATAAAAAAAAAAAGAGAATTCCTTAAAACAACAAAAGAGAAAACAATACTAATTAAAACATTTTAACAGATTATACAAAAAAAAAAAGAGAAAGAAAGAAAGTAACTACTCTTCTCTTTTTCGTTTATTTCTCTCTCTTTCCTTTTCTTGAACTTTCTCTCTTCAGTTCTTCCGTCAACTTTGTTATAAATTAACCGGAAAAAAATTAATTTTTTTTATGTAAATTCTTTTATTTTTGTTGCTCTTTTGTTTTCTCCGTAACTTGTTACTTTCTCCAAACTAAGGCAAACTTCTCTTTTTTTAATTTGCATTTATAATAAAATCTGAATACATCATTAAACTACATTTTCTCATATAATTAAATATATAAATTTATACAATTTATATTTGAAGCATGTTCATCTCACCTTGTTTTATAGTGTCATCTGTTTTCTTTGACGTGCCTAAACTTCAAATTATAAATCTCTACTTATAGAACCTGAAAAGCAACAAAATATATGTTAGCAAATATTTGTGAAATTTATACAAATAATTACACAAAAGTGTGTGCAAATGGTGAATAAAGAATTATAAAAAAGTCACGTAAAGGGTACTATAGAAAGAAAAAATATATGTTTAATGAGTAAGGAAAATGAAACATGAAAGAAAGGATAGGAGGGAAATAATGAAAAACTAAAATAAAATGAAACATTTCAGCAAAGAAGGAAGTTTTTATGGATTAGGAAGAGTAATAAATATGTAATTAAAAGGTAGGAGATCTAACTAGAATTTGACCTTTAATATAGAAACATTTCAGCATGAAGTTTTTAAATGACAGTTACAAAATGGTAATAAAATTTCTCTTTCACGTTTAATACATATTTAAACTCAAAGATTTTTTTAATTAAAAATGCAAAAAAAAAAAGAAAGAGATAATAGATAAATCAATTTCCTGATCATTGAGGCATGCCACCTCAGCATGCTCATGTTTCTCCTTTATATATATATTGTTTGTATTATACTATAACTACACTATAAATTGTATAATAATAAATTGACCATTCAAATGAGTTAAAAAAGTAACATAAATAATTTAGTATTTTGTAAAATTAAAATTAAAATTAAAATAAATTCGTAAATACACTGCATTTATATTATAACTATATTATAATAAATAATTAATTTGACCTAACTTAAAAAGTAATGATTTGACCTAACTTAAAAAGTACTGATTTGACCTAACTTAAAGGGGGGGGGGGGGGGAAAGACTGCAAATTTTGAAAATAAAAAAGAATAGAATATTTGGAAAAAAATAAGGAGAATCTTACTACAAACAAAAATTGATTTGCACAAATCAAAAAATTTCAAACTCTATTGAAATTTGCACAAAACAAAGAATTTCAACACATAAATTTTTATATGTTTTCCCACTTTCTTCAATATAAAAAAAAGGAAGAGAATTCCTTAAAACAATAAAGAGAAAACGATACTAATTAAAATGTTTTAATAGATTATACAAAAAGAAAGAGAAAGAAAGTAAATATTCTTCTCTTTTTTCAATTATTTCTGTCTTTCCTTTTCTTGAACTTTATCTCTTCAGTTCCTCCGTCACCTTTGTTATAAATTAGCTGGAAAAAAAGAAAAAAAAAAGATTATGTAAATTCTTTTCTTTTTGTTACTCTTTTGTTTTCTCCGTAACTTGTTACTTTTCCCATACTAAGACAAACTTCTCTTTTTTTAATTTGCCTTCATAATAAAATCTGAATACATCTTTAAAGTATATTTTCTCATATAATTAAATATACAAATTTATACAATTTATATTTGAAGCATCTTCATCTCACCTTGTTTTATAGTGTCATCTGTTTTCTGTAACGACCCTAGAAACCTCACAAAAGCTGCTCTAAGCTTGGGAAGGAAGGAAAGGGATATTTTTAGCATGAGGGTGAGTATATCTTGCGAATTCTTGGCCACATTCAACGTCACGAAGCCCGGAAAACCAGAATTGAAGTCAAAAACTCCATACAACTACTTGGCGCCCAGGTAGGTTAAATTTTATGAATTTAGTAGTTATAAATTTGTGCTTACTACATAATATATGTAAATCAATGGTAGGGTTCATGTGTAGACCTTCGTGTACCGAGTAAATTACATGAGTAATCCCTAGGAATCAAAGTATGTGGGTTTATGCCTTGAGAAGGGGATTTGATGAATTGTTAGGGATTCTGGAATTGCTATGATGGATAGAATTGTTTCAAGAATAAGAATATGAAATCATGAATGGAATTAGATTTATGAATGTCTGCTAGGTCATAAATTGGAGTGATTGAATTGAGGATTTATGATGAACTGTGACTAAACCCTAGAAGAAGCCTTAGATGATTAACTAGGGCTAAGTATGGTCAAATTAGCATATATATGATAGGGATTTGATGAGTAATTCGTAGGTGATGGTTGTTATTCTATGGCTGTGTGATGTATGTTTGTTCTTGCTTCATTTTGATACTCGTATGTATATGAATGTTGCATTATTGATCACACTTGTTGTAAATGAGATAGATGAATTATGATTTCCATGAAATCATGACTTAAATATATGATCTTGAGGATATACTTGTATTTGTGATTGTGGTGTATTTGATTGGATTGGTTGCCACGTTCCGGCATAGCTAATTTGGATCGGTTGCCACGTTCCGGCATAACTAACTTGGATCGGTTTCCCCGTTCCGGTATAACTATGGGATCGATTGCCACATTTTGGCATAACTATAGGATCGGTTGACACTTTTCGGCATAACTAACTTGGATCGATTGCCACGTTCCGGCATGTTAACTGTTGAGCTTGGGTTCCATGAGAGGACCAATGTTGTGATATAAAATGTGAAGTGGTTTGTAAATGTTGTTGATGTGGTATATGTTCGATATGCCCTCGTGAGTATATTGTGGTATTGACTTATATATGTTGCATTCAATGGGTATATGCTGTGACGGTTTTATATTTGATTGTTCCTTGTGTTGGACTTGTTGGGTATAGTGGAAGGGCAAAGTGTTCAAGGGGTGAGTAATGTATAGCAAGGGTTAGTTGGAACGTTGTAAGTCGTATATGTGATGGAATATGCTTAGGTGGATTTCACTTTGAGGAAAGAGATTGGGTTTAGTGGTAAGAAGGCGTGATTTAATGTACTATGTAGCCATGGTTGGTTAGTGTGACGAGGAAGTAAGGGTATGACGTGAGTGGTTAGTTGGAACGTTGTAAGTCATATTTGGGATGTGTTTCTACGTGTTAGATGGGTTAGGATATGATCAAGTACCTAGTGAGTAAGTTGACCGGGAAGTTGGTTAGCGATTTAGTGTACTAGTGTGATTTGGAGTTATTCTAAGTTTGAGGATAAAGTTGGAGAAGCGAGTGGTTAATTCATGATCTTACTAGTTAGTTTCATATGCTATGTGGTGGGCGTCGGGTTGACCGATGATGCCTACCAGTACGTGTCTTTGTACTGATACTACTCTTGCTATGTCTTTTTGACATAGTCTGGATGCGGGTTGGTGATGTTTCAGTAGGTGAAGACGAAGAGATTCTCCAGCAGCTTCTATCTTTCCTTCCGCATGGTGGGAGCTGTGTCTTTTATTTATCTTGTCCAGTTGTACTCTTAGTAGCTCTTGTACCTGTTTAGACTAGATTCATGTGAGTTGTTTAAATTACTTTACAAGTTAAATCAAAAGTGTGTCTAAAGTTAATATTTATAAAATCTTAAGTATATTATATTTATTCTTGGTTTCTTTAAATTTCCGCATGTTTTACTATTGGGATATGAGGGTTATCCCACTTAGAGGTTAGAGTGGATGCCCGCACGATCCGGTGGGTTGGGTTGTGACACTTTGCCATGCCCAAACTTCAAATTTTAAATCGTTTCTTATAGAACCTGAAAAGCGACAAAATATATGTTAGCAAATATTTGTGAAATCTATACAAATAAATACACAGAAGTGTGTGCAAATGATAAATAAAGAATTATAAAAGTGTCACGTGAAGGTACTATAGAAAGGAAAAATATATGTTTAATGAGTAAGGAAAACGAAACTTGAAAGAAAGGATAGGAGGGAAATAATGAAAATATAAAATAAAATGAAACATTTCAGCAAAGAAGGAAGTTTTTATTGATTTGGAAGAGTAATAAATGTGTAATTAAGAGGTAAGAGATTTAACTAGAATTTGACCTTTAATATGAAAACGTTTCAGCATGAAGTTTTTTTAAATGACAGTTACAAAACGGTACTAAAATTCCTCTTTCACATTTAATACAGATTTAAAGTCAAAGCTTTTTTCATTAAAAATGCAAAGAAAATTAAAAAAAATGAGAAAATAGATTAATTCATTTCCTAATCATTGAGGCATGCCACCTCAACATGCTCATGTTTCTCTTTTATAATATATATATATATATATATATATATATAGTATAATACTATACTACACTATAAATTGTATAATAATAAATTGATCATTCAAGTGAGTTAAAAAGTAAAAGAAATAATTTAGTATTTTATAAACTATTTTAAATTGATCATTCAAGTGAGTTAAAAAGTAAAAGAAATAATTTAGTATTTTATAAACTAAAAATTAAAATAAATCCGTAAATACACTGCATTTATATTATAACTATATTATAATAAATAAATGATTTGACCTAATTTAAAAAGTTATGATTGACCTAACTTAAAAAGTAATGATTTGACCTAACTTAAAAAGTAATGATTTAACCTAACTTAAAGGGGGGGGGGGGGATAGACTACAAATTTTGAAAATAAAAAAAGAAATAGAGTATTTGAAAAAAAAAAAAAAAAGGAGAATCTTACTACAAACAAAAATTGATTTGCACAAAATAATAAATTTCAAACTCTTTATTGAAATTTGCACAAAACAAAAAATTTAAACACAAATAAATTTTTATATGTTCATCCACTTTTATCAATATTAAAAAACGGAAGAGAATTCCTTAAAACAATAAAGAGAAAAATGATACTAATTAAAACGTTTTAACAGATTATAAAAAATAAAAATAAAATTAAAGTAACTATTCTTCTCTTTTTCAGTTATTTTTCTCTCTTTCCTTTTCTTGAACTTTCTCTCTTCAGTTCCTTCGTCACCTTCGTTTTAAATTAGCCGGAAGAAATTAAAAAATATATTATTTAAATTCTTTTCTTTTTGTTGCTCTTTCTTTTCTCCGTAACTTGTTACTTTCTCCATACAAAGGCAAACTTCTCTTTTTTTAATTTGTCTTTATAATAAAATCTAAATACATCTTTAAAGTACATTTTCTCATATAATTAAATATACAAATTTATACAATTTATATTTGACGCATCTTCATCTCACTTTGTTTTATAGTGTCATCTATTTTCTTTGACGTGTCCAAACTTCAAATTATAAATCTCTACTTATAGAATCTGAAAAGCGATAAAATCTATGTTAGCAAATATTTGTGAAATCTATACAAATAATTACACAAAAGTGTGTGCAAATTATGAATAAAGAATTATAAAAGAGTCACGTGAAGGGTACTATAGAAAGGAAAAATATATGTTTAATGAGTAAGGAAAATGAAACTTGAAAGAAAGGATAGGAGGGAAATAATGAAAAAATAAAATAAAATGAAACATTTTAGCAAAGAAGAAAGTTTTTATGGATTTGGAAGAGTAATAAATGTGTAATTAAGAGGTAGGAGATTTAATTAGAATTTGACCTTTAATATGGAAACGTTTCAGCATGAAGTTTTTAAATGACAGTTACAAAACGGTACTAAAATTTCTCTTTCACATTTAATACTAATTTAAAGTCAAAGCTTTATTTAATTAAAATTCAAAGAAAAATAAAAAAAAATGAGAAAATAGACAAATTCATTTTCTGATCATTGAGGCATGCCACCTTAGCATGTCTGTATTATACTCTACTACACTATAAATTGTATAATAATAAATTGACCATTCAAGTGAATTAAAAAGTAAAGAAATAATTTAGTATTTTGTAAATTAAAAATTAAAATAAATCTGTAAGTACACTGCATTTATATTATAACTATATTATAATAAATAATTAATTTGACCTAATATAAAATGTAATGATTTGACCTAACTTAAAAAGTAATGATTTGACCTAACGTAAAGGGAAAAAAAGACTGTAAATTTTGAAAATAAAAAAAGGAATAGAATATTTTTTAAAAATGAAGAGAATCTTACTGCAAACAAAAATTGATTTGCACAAAATAATAAATTTCAAACTCTTTATTGAAATTTGCAGAAAACAACAAATTTCAACACATATAAAAATCTTACTGCATAAAACTCTTTAGTTTCCGAATAAAGATACATAAAAATTATTTTTCTGAGTTTTCCAAATTTTCAACGTCTTCATTTTCGTCTTCATTTTCATAATCATCTGAATCTTTCTCATTTTGATAGTGACTACATGTACCACATCTAGTTGATTTGTGTGGCCTGGATGTTCTTCGAGGGAGATTTTCTTTATCAAAAATTGAACTTTTTGAAGCTTCATCATTAAACCTTGGATCATGGGACACAATCACCTATAATACAATATAATATAAAATAATTAAATAAATATGCACAAAGTTAAGAAAAAATTATAAAATTTCAATTAAAATTATCATACATACATTTGAAAAATTCAACCTCCCACCAAATTGAGAATTATGCATAGGAAATTCACGCATACCATACTGAGATCCGCTGGATTGCGCAAAATCAAATATCGGAACATTTGGAGTTACAAAACCAACTGTTTTCTCATTTGAAAAATCAGCATTAGTGTTAGAGGGCCCTGCATAAAAATCAAATGTGGGATAATAAGGCTCGGGAGTAGCCACCAAATGTGTGTTATTATCAATCAAATTATCTTCATCAATCAAATAATGCTCCACACGATTTCGACCGCGACCTTCATCAGCGCTCCTTCTACCTCGATGTGCACCATCTCTAGGTGTTGTTTTTCGCGATCGGCGAGATACTTGTACTGGTGGCGGTTCCTCGTAATGAGTGGGAGGATTCCAATCAAGAGCAAAGATCAATCGCATTCCCTGGGAGGCCGCATTCATTGACTCCATTGAAATACGAGCGACTTCCTCTTCATATTGTCTCATTTCATTAGATTGGTTTTCATCATTTTCAATCATCTGAGCTCGACGATACTGCATTTCATGACCCCTAGCCTAAAATAAATAAAAAATTATTAATAACAAAAAAATTGTTAAAGATCGATATGATAATTTAAATTTTTCATAATATACATACTAATGTTTTATGTCTTCCTGTCATGTGTTGATACCCTCTTTGAACAACATGTTGTGAATTTCCAATGAACATGCGGGAATGCCTCATGTACCAACAAAAGTAATCTGCTTGATCACTTACAAATGGAGGCCAAAATATACAATTTTAACGTTATTTTCATAAATATTGTGTGTAGTTAAACGCATCTATATCCTCCTGTTTTATTTTGGATCGTTTATCATGCTTAAAATGATGTTCGGAAAATTGGGTACACGGTCCAGGAATATGTTGTAAATAACCAAACTGTCTCACAACACGATCAGCCATGTGCCACTCACGATAAATTCCATAAATGAGTGGCACATGTGTCATCCAGGCGGATTGTCCTAATAGACATCACTCATGCAATCCATTAATAACATCTTCTGAATAAGGTTGTCAAATAAACTATAAAAAAAATGTAAGTAAGATAATTATTAAATATTTTGACACAAAAATAAAAACAAATATGTACATTAATTAAAAAAATCTCACGAAATATCATTTTATTACTATTATGTCATATAATATTTTATTTTGAGGACCTACCAAAAATCTATGTATTTGTCATTATATTCACATGATTTTCTTGGATAGTGGGATATAAATATGAATAGTTAAAAATTGAAATAAAATGGGATACAAATATGAACAGTTAAAAAATTCTAATAATATTTAAATACATGATCATCAGTTAGGTTATCGAGTACATCCCTAATCACACCGATTGCAGTTCGTGCCTCATTTTGATGATTTATACGTCGAGTCCATTTACGTGCAATAGTAGTTGGAGCCTCAAGTTGATTGGTCCTTAGAGGGAACGGTGATGGTTGTAGGGGAATAATACGTTCCCATGCCCCAATCTACAATAAATAAAATTTAACAATTTTTAGAATATAATTAAATTTAAAAGTGCATATTACTAAAATATAAAAAATAATTTTAAAAAATGTATACCTGCATTAAAGAGAGAAATCCACAAACTTCATTTGATTCTTTCATTGATGCACAACATAAGCAATTATACAAATATGATAATGCGGTTGCTCCCCATGCTTGTGTTAACATTACGTTTAAATTTCTCATGTCAATCAAAAGGTCCAAATTAAGCTTATTATTAGATTTATCTGGAAATATTGGCCCACCACATAACCATAATAAATATAATCTAAACATTTGTTGCACCTCATGCTCAGTTGAATGATCAGTAATATCATCTAAACCATCAATATGCTCGATTAATTTATATGTTAACAGTCTACTAACACCAGTAAAACAATCATTATCGGGTAACCATCCCGTTAATTCAAACATCATTTCTTGTCTACCCAAAACTCCTAAAGTATCAGCGCCATTTAAAATTATAGGACTACCATCTATCGTCATTCCGAACAAAATTTCTACATCTTGTAAAGTTATGGTAGCCTCGCCATGCAGTTAGCATGTGAAAGGCATGCGTTTCTGGACGCCACCTTTCAATTAAAATATAAATTAGTCCGGAGTCATACGACACACATCCTACATCAATAATTCCTTTAAACCTATAATTTTCAAAATACTGACGAATGTGAGGATGTAATGGATGATATTTTATATGTTGTCAAAACTCAACATCACCGCGACACGTATATAAGCAAGTTTTCTCTTCTCTTAAGCTACCATTCCAAATTCCTTCAGAACGATGATCAACTTGAATTTTTAATACATCATACTCTACTGGACCAGGATGTACGTACATATTTGACGGATGCATATCTATATACAAAATATAAAAATAATTGTTAATGTTAATATAATTATTTAAAGAAGAATATTTTCACAATACCATACAAAAGTTAATAATTAATTTCTTAAAATTAAAAATAAAATAAATCAAAACTTACATGAAAGACTATGAATTTTTTTGAATAAGTTTGAAGGGAGAGTTACGGACTGAAAATTATACTTCAACCAATTAATAAGAAGAAGTTTGAAGGGAGAGATAGCGACTGAAAATTATACTTCAACCAATTTATAAGAAGTTTTAAATGAAACATGCGAACTTTTTTATTTTTTAGGCAATGCATGTGAGTTGGAATTTTATTTTAATATGACATGTGAATGTTTGAGTTACAATAAAAAAAAATTGGAGGAAAATAGCTACCTGGCAGTGATTTAAAAAAATAATAAAATCACTGCCAAAGCGATTTTAAATTTTTTTTAATAAAATTGCTACTAGGGTAGCGAATTTTTTATAAAAAAAATCTTTTTTAAAATTTCTTAAAGAAAATCGCTGCTATAGCAGCGATTTTAATTTTAATTTATATTTTTTGATAAGCAGCAATTTTAGTTTTTTTTTTTTTTTAAATCAAGAAAAACGTTTCAGGGGCAGCAATGTCAATTTTAAGGAAAATCGTTGCTAGGGCAGCGAATTTTTTTTTTATGGTGTCAATATTTGTCAAAAGAAAATCGCTTCATCAGGAGCGATTTTTCCCTTTTGATTAAAAAAAAATTGATGTGTCGTTTATGTTTTTTGAAAGAAAAAAATTATCCTTTTAGCTCCGGACTCGTATTTATATGCCCAATTCCTATAAATTACCCCCACACACACATGCACGCGCACATATATATATAATGTTTCGAGAGTGATCTTTATGCTATTTATCATGGTTGAATGAATATTGTGATAACTGCACACCAAAATACATGATTAGCAAATGCAGGTGTTTCTGAAGGAGTTTGAACACACGAGAGCTGGAGAGGACCCTACGGGAGTTGGAAAAGGAGAGTATGAAGAAAATTCGGGCTGAGGCGCAAGACTGGCGCTCCGCCCCAACCCCTGAATGTTGAGACCCCACTGTTGGCGCACTGAATGCACGTCTGGCCAGCCAGGGAATTACTGCAGAGCAGTCCTAGCACGCTTCCCCCGATTCCCCCTATGAAATTCCAGAAATTTTAGGATTTCTAATCCAATTAGGAGAAGGGATTATTTTTCTGAACTCTGTAAATAGAAACTTAGGCTTCTTTTATAAGGTTACTTCTTATTTTTCAACAGCAAGAGTGAGGACAAAGATTCATCCTAGATTTTAATTTTTACTATTTCTTCAGTGTTTAAGTGCATAAAAACAATCTTGTTTATGTCTTTGATTATTATGAGTGGCTAAAAGTCTTCGTTCGGCGGTTGTAGCTATGGATGATTGTTGAACATAGTTTTTTTATGAATAAATTTGGTTATCTTATAAATTACTCCTGTATTCTTGATTTGATATTTTGTGCTTGATCATCATTGAGATAAATTCATTGTCTACCCTTGAACTCGAGAAATGAATAGGGAGATAGAATAGAGAGTACAAGGAGCACGATCTTTCTTGCATATCACTTGTTTAGATTTATGTTTAGGATTGACACTCACAAAATACCGAGCTTAGTTACGAAATAGGACGAAAAATAAATATTCATCAGTTGAGTCTGTCTATCTCCGCTCAACGATGTAGTTAGACGGTCAACTGGTAGGTGGTTAGAGGTCGGGGATCATGATCATAATATCAACGCTATAAAACATGATTTGATAACCTTGTTGTAATGATCCTCTAGGTCATTTTCTTTGTTTCCCATCTTTTCAGTGTTTAGATCTTTCCTGTAGCGACCCCAAGTAATTTATGACTTGCTGAGACTGACAGTTTGGTCGCCAGATCGTTCATTTGAGTTTTGTGTAAATTTCCGTGAGCCTTTGAAACTTCAACAATTGACTTCGTTCACAAGTTCACAAAGAGGTCCTCAAAATGCAATTCTGATGGTTTCATTAGCTTCGGAAGGGTCATTTTAGGTTAGAAGCATGGTTGGTTCGAAACACGAGACTTCTAGAGTGAGTTTGTGTCGTTCGGCATTTTAACCTTTAAGCTTAAGCAAAAGTTTGACTTCGGTAAACATTCTTGGTAAACATACTCAGATGAGAATTCCATCCGCGCAGTTAGCTCTGCAATATCGAGTTGGTCTAGTACGACCTTTCGTGCAGTTTTCGAGACTTCTGGTCTCATTTCAAATCTTCTCATGGATTTTAGCTTACAATGGAACTTGGGTGTGGGACCTACTTATCATCGAGACAACTTCAGATGGAAATTTTAACGGTTCTGTTGAGTCCAGATTGCCAAATTCAATGGGGTAGCATATATTCTCTTCCACGCACAAGGTTCCGAATTAATTCTGGCACTACCAAAAAATTGCCTTTTAGCCACGGTTTATTTGCCACGGTCGCAAAAATTGTGGCAAAATTGGCTAAAAATTAAAAAATTATCTACATAGTACAAACTGTGGCTAAACATCTGTGGCTAAAATAGGCGGGTAAAATTTCATTCCCTCCCTTTATTTTTTCATTTGCCTCCTTTTCTATTATTTCCCTATACTCACTCTCTTTTCTCTCACTTCACCCAAAACCAACCCCCAAAATCTAAATTGATTTCTGCCCAAAATTCAACTCTAGCTCTTCTTCAAAATTGATTTCTGTCAAAAGCCGCTTCAAATAGTTGTGTAATGTGGTAAGTTTGCTTCGTTCAAGTAACAGATCTTTGGAATCTAGTGTATTTAAACTCAAAATTGAATGTAGGATTTTGGATAAAGTTTTTGTTTATTGAAGTTATGAGCT
>JAJOOO010023018.1:0-14882 GCA_029582685.1 Solanum piurae | reverse complement strand
TTGGTTCAAGTGGGAACTCTGATTTTCCCCGTGGACTTTGTCATTTTGGATTTTGAGCCTGACCCAGAGGTCCCATTTATTTTGGGACGCCCATTTCTGGCAACCGAAGGTGCATTAATTGATGTGGCGGCCAGCAGACTCACAATGAGGGCTCATGACAAGGTCGAGGTATTTGATATTTACAAGGCAATGAAGTAGCCTGCATTATATGAGGAACTGTCTGCAATTACAGTCATTGATGAGGCAATGACAGCTAAATATGTTGAAGCCCAAGACCCTTTAGAGAAAGTGTTAATTGAGCAAGACATTGAGGGAGATATTGAAGCCCAGGAGTTGGCTAACGTCCTAAATGTCCCGAATGTGAGTATGCTTCGCAAGTTTGTGGAACTATTAAATAGAGTCCTAGGACCACCTCCCAAGACTTCGATTGAGGAAGCACCAAAGTTGGTGTTAAAGACTCTCCCTTCTCATCTCAGGTATGCATTCTTAGGTGCTAACGAATCCTTACTTGTTATCCTTTCTTCTGCCTTGTCTGAATTGCAGGTTGAGGCATATCTGAAAGTATTGAGGAAGAGGAAAAGGACGATAGGCTGGCAGATGGCTGACATACATGGCATCAGCCCAACTTTATGCATGCACAGGATATTCATAGAAGAAGGGCACAAGTCAATTGTGCAACCGCAACGCAGGCTAAACTCAATGATGAAAGATGTGGTGCGCAAAGAGGTGATACATTGGCTAGATGCGGGTATTGTCTATCCAATTTCGGATAGCAAGTGGGTTAGCCCAGTTCAGTGTGTGCCTAAAAAGGGAGGCATGACGGTGATCACCAATGAAAGAAATGAGTAGATTCCAACCAGGATAGTGACATGATGGCGAATATGCATGGATTACAGAAAATTGAATGAAGCCACCAGAAAGGATCACTACACGATCCCTTTTATTGATCAGATGCTGGACAGGTTGGATGGACAAGAATAATATTGTTTCCTGGATGGCTATTCAGGATACAATCAAATTGTGATTGCACCAGAGGACCAGGAGAAAACTACATTCACTTGCCCGTATGGGACATATGCTTTCAAGAGAATGTTGTTTGGGCTATGCAATGCTCCAGCCACCTTCCAAAGATGCATGATGGCTATCTTTCATGACATGGTTGAAGAGTTTGTGGAAATATTCATGGATGATTTCTCAGTATTTGGGGAGTCTTTTGACAGGTGTTTGGAGAATTTAGATAAGATGCTGGCTAGATGCGAGGAAACCAATCTCGTCCTAAACTAGGAAAAATGCCATTTCTTAGTAAAGTAAGGGATTGTGCTGAGCCATAAGGTGTCAAAGAAAGGGTTGGAAGTTGATCGTGCAAAAATGGAAGTAATTGAAAAGCTACCTCCCCCAAATTATGTTAAAGGGGTGCGAAGTTTTTTGGGTCATGCTGGTTTCTATAGGAGATTCATCAAGGATTTCTCTAAGATTGCAAGACCCATGTGCAGTCTCCTAGAGAAGGAGATGAAATTTGTATTTGATCAGCAATGCATGCAAGCTTTTGAAGCGTTGAAAAAAAAGTTGATAGAAGCTCCAATCCTAACTTCCCCAAATTGGGAGCTTCCTTTTGAGTTGATGTGTGATGCAAATGATGTGGCTGTGGGAGCAGTGTTGGGGCAAAGGAAAGAAAATGTGTTTCACTCAATATACTATGCAAGCAAAACACTGGATGCGGCCCAAACCAACTACACAAAGACTGAAAACGAAATGCTCGCCTTGGTCTATGTTTTTGACAAGTTTAGATCTTACCTGGTAGGTACTAAAGTTGTTGTTTATACTAACCATGCAGCTATCAGATACTTGTTCAACAAGAAGGATGCAAAGCCCCGGTTAATCAGGTGGATTCTATTGCTGCAAGAGTTTGACATCGACATCAAGGACCGAAGAGGTTCTGATAACCAGATTGCAAACCACCTGTCAAAATTGGAGAGTTCGTCACATGTGGGAGAGCAAGGTCAGATTAGAGAGGAATTCCCCGATGAACAACTATTGGTGCTAGAGGTGACCGAACTACCATGGTATGCTGACATTGTTAATTATTTGGTTAGCGGATTGTTTTCACCAGTTGCAACCACACATCAAAAGAAGAGGCTTATTTATGATGCTCGGTTCTACATATGGGATGAGCCTTATCTCTTCAAGAAAAAGCCGAACAAAATAATGATGAGGTGTGTACATGAGTCCGAGATGAGACAAGTGATGGATAGTTTCGACTCGTCTGCATATGGGGGTCATCATGGAGGTGAGCGCACGGCGCATAAGGTGCTTCAATCAGGTTTTTTCTGGCCTACTTTGTTTAGGTATGTTGCAGGGTATGTAAAAAATTGTGATCAATGCCAAAGGATGGGGTCTCTCTCCAGATGACATGAGATGCCCTTGCACAACATCTTGGAGGTTGAAATATTTGATGTCTGGGGGATCGACTTCATGGGTCCATTTCCTCTATCGAATGGAAATCAGTACATACTTGTGGCTGTGGACTATGTGTCAAAATGGGTTGAGGTAGTGGTGTTGCCGACCAACGATGCTAAAGTGGTGTTGGAGTTTCTAAAGAAGCACATCTTCACTCGGTTTGGAACTCCTAGAGCAATAATCAGTGATGGAGGGACACACTTCATAAATCAATTGGTAAAGAATATCTTAGCTAAATATGGAGTCAGACACAAGGTAGCTACAACATACCACCCTCAAACGAGAGGCCAGGTAGAAGTGTCAAACAGGGAAGTGAAGCAGATTCTACAGAAAACAGTGAATGCGCAAACGAAAGATTGGGCAATGAAGCTTGATGATGCATTATGGGCATACATGACCGCTTATAAGACCCCAATTGGGACTTCTCCCTATCACTTGGTGTTTGGTAAAGCGTGTCACCTTCCAGTTGAATTAGAACATCAGGCTTACTAGGCAATGAAGAAGTTGAACCTGGACCCGGAACTAGCAGGGAGAAAAAGGATGGGTCAACTACATGAATTGGAGGAATTCAGACTCCATACTTATGAAAATGCTAAGCTCTATAAGGAGAAGATTAAACGATGGCATGATAAGCATGTTGTGCCTCGAATTTTTGAACCTGGGCAAAAGGTATTATTGTTTAACTCGAGATTGAGGTTGTTTCCAGGTAAGTTGAAGTCAAAATGGAGCGGACCATTTGATGTGGTGCATATGACTGACCACGTCGTTGTAGAGTTGTGGAATGAAGGAAAGCAATCCACGTTCATTGTGAATGGATAAAGGGTGAAGCATTACTTCGGACAAGAGGTGGTTCGAGAAGAAGAAAGTTTGGAGTTGAGCAATGAATGAGGGGGAGCTGAGTCGTGCCACGAAGTTAAATCAGGCGCTACTAGGAAGGCAACCCGAGACTTTAAATTTTAGACGATATACCCGTTGTATTTTATTTGAATAGGCCAGTTGGTTTAAATTTAGTTATAAGTTTTTTCAGTTATCTTACAAGTTGTCATTTGAGAAAAACAAAAAAAAATTGGGGCGAGAAAACAGTGAAGTTCGCGACCTTTTCACGTCGCGAACTTGTTTCTGCAAGAGGACAACCCCAAGCGAAAATTGGGCATGTACACCAGTGGAGTCCGCAACAGGAGCGCATTGTGAACTTGTTCCCTCTATGTAATGGATGCCCTAGGCAAAGCTGTGAAAAAAGCAAGGCATGTCCGCGACAGCTTCGCGTCACGGACCTGGTTAGTTTTTGGGTATTTTCATTTAAAAGTCGGGTTTTACTCGGTTAATATGGTAAAACCCGACCCCCAATCTCTTTTAATCCCCAAATTCGTCCCTTAAACTCTATTTTCTCTTCTTAACTTCTTTATTCCCCTTTCTCTTTCAACCCTAACTCTTCCCACAAACTAATCCGTGTCGCGAAGTTGGACATTCTCACCAAGTTCTTCAATTTTTGTGAGTCTAAGCACGAAAGGTATGTGGCCTACACACTATTGTTTCTTTCTTTGGATGATTTATTTAAGTTAGGGCTAATATTTATGTGGGTGATGGGTAAGTTAGTCTAGTATGTTTAAATTATTGTTCTTTGTGGTTTTCTGCTTAGTTACTACTAGTCATGGTGGTGAAATTTATTGGAATGCAATTGGTTGACCATTAACTCAAAAATTGGGGTTTGGGAAGTCTTGAGTGGAAAATAGGTTATGAGGGGAGTAATTAGAGTAGAAGGATGTGTGTTGGTTCGAATTCTTGAGTAGAATCTGAGATGTTTGGGTGTGTATGTTTGGGAATCACATGCTGAAAATGACATTAGAAAGTCTGAGTACCGTGTTATTTGTGAAGTTGTGCGCGAGAGCAGGTGTTGGGTGGCCCTCTGGTATTGAGTCTCATTAACTGATATGAGTTTTATCTGATTACAGGTTACTATGTCTAGCACTGAAAGGTCGGGCAAAGCAGTGGCATCTAGCAGCCGTAAGAGAGTAAGAATGGGCACCACCATTCCCCCGGCACCCGTAGTCCCAAGAGGACAAACTCAGCGCTACGGGGCCAAGGCTGTCATATCGGAGGGCAAAAAGTGGTACCAATCACACACGGAAGCCAAGTACTTCTCGGATGTGATACTTGATGATGTCAACTTCGAGAGGGAGTTCCCACACATTATGCGTCGCCTGCAAGAGCTGCACATGGGTTTCATCTTTCAAGATCCATCAGAGTGCAATGTTAGTGTGGTGCGGGAATTCTACGCAAATTGGAAGCCCGATGCCCGTTCTCACTTTGTAACCGTGCGAGGCGTGGAGGTCCCTCTGACACCTTCAGCTATAAATCAAATACTGGGACTGCAGATGCCCCTTCTGATGTCCTCATGGGGATCAATATCAGCCCTTCGTCTCAACAGATTCGACATGCTTTGTGTAGGGTGTAGTCTACTGCGAAATGGATTCGGCATGTGCATCGTGGTTATCACCAGTCATATCCTTATGCTCACATGAATCGGGAAGCTCGGGTATGGTTAAAAATTGTCATGAATTGTCTGATACCAGGTCTGCATTTTACCGAGGTGACGAGAGACCGAGTATGCTTGGTCTATGCTCTAATGAAGGACCTACCCATCAATGTAGGAGCCGTGCTAAAATTGGGCATGCGCAAGATTAGAGTACATTGAGGTCAAAGGTATGCATTTGGGGGACTAATCACTAATTTGTACAGGCAAGCTGGAGTTCCAGAGGAGAGTGTGGACTACATGGCGCCTCTATTCACCACACCCCTAGATGTCACGAAGACAAAAGGGCCGGAGAACATGCATGGACCCACCCTCACCACAGCGGAGAGCAACCGGAGGGATGAGATGATCATGGCGCGCATGTTTGGATCGGAGATGCTGCGTCATAGAATTGGATGTCGAGCTTCAACTCATGAGCAGTTGGATGAAATTGCAACGAAGTACCCCCTGAATGAACAGGCTGAGGCATTGCTGGGACTTGGACGTGCATTTATAGAACCTGTATGGGATGATGTTCCAACTGATGAGGACAAGAGGCGAACTATGTCGGATAGTGAATCCAATTCGGAAGCAGAGGAGGGTGAACTTTTGGCTATTGAAGGCACCGGCGGTGACACCGACATGGATGAATGATCAGGGAAGTCCACCCGCCTTACCATGTGTTCTTTTTGAATTCTGTCACACTATGGACAGTGTTGAGTTGTAAGTGTGGGGGGACTATGTCTATGTAAATAGTTTTTATAATAGTTTTTGTTGGTGTTTGCTATTTTGTTTTTGGTTCCTTGGTAGTTGTTTTCGGTTCTTTAGCCAAGGACAGTCCCTTTGAACCGTAGAGAAAAAAAAAGAGATTTTGTTTCTTAGGATTGAGTCAGTTGTCATAGTTGAGTCAAGCCGCCCTATGATAGATGGATGACGACCGTCTTAAGGGCAGTTTTCATCATTTGGGTCTGTAGGGTTGGTTTTTGGCTAAGGCTGCACAACTGTTTTAAATTTTATTGAAAGTGAAAAACATTGGATGACTTTATGTTGAGACATCTAGTCTCTTTTATGTGACTCTAATTGGCGTGTGATTTGTGTCAGTGATTGGGAAGTAGTATATAGTGATCAGTTCTGAGTTGAATGTGTGTCAAGTGTGTAAGATTTGTGCATTCCTTGCTATTAATTGAGGTCCAGAACTTGCCCGGTGTGTCTGCATAGCGAAAAAAAAGGATAAGGAATTTGGGAAGTGATATAGGCAATTCTTTGATAGCCCTGATTGTGCCTTCATGTATCCACCTTGATGTATATCCATAGTTAACCCATTCAAGCCTTGAACTTATTCTTTGGTAGCCTATTTTGAAGCTAATACCCATTGCTTCTCTGGCCTATAAATTTGATCCAAAAGATCGTAAGCGGTTTGTGTGAAAGTAAATGAAGGAAGCGGAAGTTCAGTGGCAAGCCCCAACATAAGTTTAGCTCACTTGAAAAAAAAAATAAAAAAAAATCAATAAATAAATAAATAAACCGTGATGAATAAAGTTAGAATGAAAATGGTGGGAAGAGGTGAATGTAAATGCCTTGCAACAATGGGCCAATGGCTCCAAGAAAAGGAGCTTAAGGAGGAGGTTATTGAAAGAAGGTCCAGAAATGAAGTTTGTTGTGCATTAAAGCGCTTGGGAACGCAGTCACTATTTATATCTGAAAAATAGTTCATACCGGTCCCCTAGCCTGCATTACAACCCTTAAAAGACCTGATTGATCATGAACTTCCGTATTCTCAAAAGTAGTGAGGCAGTACACTAAGGGCAACCCTATGGTTCGTTGGTTATGACTTGTGAATTCTTTCGAGAGTGTGAGCGAAATTGCTTCCCGCACCCATTTTTGTATGAAAATGTTAGATGTGAGTAAATCAGGGTGTTCATTTGGAGTGAGGGCACATGTTTAATGAGGTCTGATAACTTATATATATGTGGGTCCAAAAGTTGTGCATGAGTTTGCTGCGTTATAAGAGTCTATTCTTGAGGCTAGATGGTCTTGCACGTGTCGTCCTAATGAATGCATAGTTTTTGTCATGTTGTGTGAAGCTATGATAGTTGTTGTGGCCAAAGTTGAAATGCCATTAGGAGAAGTGTAGTAGAGTCGTTGTATGTTTGAAAGTGTAGAAGTGTTCGAGGACGAACAAAGCTGTAAGTGTGGGGTGGTGATCTTAGGTGCATTTATACGCGCGCCTAAGAACCAATTTATCCGATATATATAGCTAAGTTGAGAGCATTTTTCGTTGTCGGAATTAAGTTTTGAGAGTCTTTTGATATAGTTTTTTTCTAACCAATATGATTAGATGTTTCAGGGTGAAAAGCAAAGAAGAACGAGCAAAAATAGGGCACCTGGTCAGAGGTTGGAAAATAGAAGACGAAGTTGCGGAGAAAAAGGGCCAAGAAGCTGGAGAATACACTACGAGGGAGCATCTCCGCGTCGCGGAGCTATTATGTGTGTGCATAAAAGGAACTCCACTTAACAGTGGAGTGCGCGATGGGAGCACGTCGCAGAGAGGTTTCCCCTGTGCGCAACTATGGGCGAGGGAACAGGTCTGCGTCGCGGAACTGGACACCAGAAATTGGCCACGTGTTATATTTTAGACTATAAATAGTTGAAGTGTGTTATTTTTATAAATATCCAGTTTTAAATAGATGGAAGGGGAGCGATTTGGGCAATTTGGGCGATTTGGCTAACACTTTCTAGGGCTTTTCTTCTACTCCTTCATTTTGGTAAACCCTTTTATGATCCATAAACATTACTTGATGATATTTTGTTTTATGAGTAGCTAAAGCCCCTTATTCTAGGGTTGTAGCTATGATTAATGACATATTAGTATTTGCTTCTACCATGAGATAGGTTTTCTTGTGTTTTATGCTTACATTTTTGTTTAACTATTTTAATGCATGATCAACATTAAAATAAACTTGTTGTCTGCTCTTGAACTCAGAAGATGAATAGAGGGATAGACCAAAGAATGTAGGAAGTATGTTCATTCTAGAGTAAAGTTAGAATGTTTTGTATATGGGATAGTCTTATACCTATATACCGCACTTGATTAATATGCAATATGATAGCTTAATGCTCTGCCATCGGTTCATGCCTATCCCCGCTCAACGATGTAGTTAGGCTATCGATGGTGGTAGGCGATTAGAGGTCTGGAGATCATGATCGTAAATTAAACCTTGCAAATCCATAATGAGGTTAGCCTGTCGAATGCTAGGATAAACTAATGTTATGCCGGAAATCGGGTTATGCTGCAACCCTGGATTACTTTCCCATATTGTGAAATTCTCTTGTTTGAACTGTTTGATTGCAATACTTAATTTTTGAGATTGTTCAACTTATTAATTATAATCAAATTTCTAAAATTATTTGTCACATAAGTAGATTTATTTTAGACATAACAAAGTTGTTATTTGTTGATTTGAAGTCCCTTGGGTTCGATAATCCGGCTCGAAAGAGTCGTTGTACTACTTGAGTGACCACATGCACTTGCGCGTGCTTTTGGACACAACAGAGCTGTCGGTGGAGCTTACCAAGGAACTGGATCAAGAGACTCAAGTTGATAAGTCAAAAGATGCATATCTTGAAGAACTTACTGTCAATGAACCATACACAATTGCGAAAGGAAGGGACAAAGAGAAATTACGGAAACCGGAACGTCTTATAGAGCAAGAAAATTTGATTGCATATGCGTTCGTAACTGCAGAAGAAGAGATTAAGGATATTGAGCCCTCCTCGTATGTTGAAGCAACTTCCTGCAAAGATGCTGCACAATGGCAGGTAGTCATGATGGAAGAGATGAAATCTCTTCACAAAAATGAGACATGGGTCTTAGTTAAAAGGCCAAAGGGGAAGAGGACAGTTGGATGCAAATGGGTCTACAAAACGAAATAGGGTATTCTATAAGTGAAAGATCCTAGGTTCAAGGCGAGATTGGTTGCAAAGGGTTTCAGCCAGAAGGAGGGAATTGACTATAATGAGATCTTCTCTCCAGTTGTGAAACATAGCTCAATTCACGTGCTACTAGCATTGGTTGCACAATTTTATTTAGAGCTTCAACAACTTGATGTCAAAACTTCTTTCTTACATGGTGATTTAGAAGAGACAATCTATATGGATCAGCCTGAAGGTTTCCTAGATTAAGGAAAAAAATATCATGTATGCCAATTGAAGAACTCTTTGTATGGTTTGAAGCAATCCCCTAGACAGTGGTACAAAAGGTTTGATGCATTCATGACTACACATGGATTTTCGAGGAGTGCATTTGATAGTTGTGTGTATCACAAGAAGATGTCTGGTAACTCTATGATTTATCTATTGTTATATGTTGATGATATGCTTATTGCTGCTAACAACATCACAGAGATAAATATTTTGAAGAAACTATTGAGCAAGGAATTTGACATGAAGGATTTGGGAGTTGCAAAGAAAATCCTTGGAATGGAGATTTCAAGAGAAGACGGTGTTGTACATCTTTCTCAAAAGAGGTACATCGAAAAGGTTCTAGAAATATTCAATATGCATATAAGCAAGCATGTAAGTACACCGTTAGCTTCTCATTTCAAGCTTTCTGAGTTCCAAATGCCCTAGTATATGGATGAGGTGGAACATATGTCAATGGTTCCTTGTGCGAGCGCAGTTGGCAGCATTATGTATGCTATGGTGTGCACACGTCTAGATATTGCTCAATCTGTAAGTGTGGTAAGCAGGTACATGGCAAATCCAGGAAAAAGGCATTGGGAAGTTGTGAAATGGATATTGAGATATCTCAAGGAGCTCCTGATGTTGGCCTAACCTTCCAGAAAAGTAAAGGTATTTCAATTCTCGGTTATGTAGATTCTGACTATGCAGGGGATCTTGATAGAAGGAGGTCCATAACTGGATATATCTTTACTCTCATTGGTAGTGCTGTTAGTTGGAAAACGACTTTACAGTCGATTGTAGCTTTGTCTACAACAGAGGCAGAATATATGGCCGCAACGAAGGCAGTGAAAGAAGCTATCTGGTTGAAAGTTTTGGTGGAAGAATTGAGTTTGATTCAGCTGGAATCAACTCTAAGATGTGATAGTCAAAGTGCAATTCATTTGTTTAAAAATCAAAGATTTCATGAGCGCACCAAACACATTGATGTCAGATTCCATTTTATTCGAAATGTCGTAGAAGAGGGAGCTATCAAGGTTGAGAAGGTTATCACAGATGATAACGCTGCAGACATGTTGACCAAGATAGTCCCGCTTGCCAAGTTTGCACACTGCAAGGACTTGGCGGGAGTATGCATCAAGTGATGCAACTCTGGGGGAACAACTGCTAGGTGGAGCTAGTATGTTCAACAAAGGTTTGATTCTTCTTGTTTCTTACAATGGGATTGCCCAGTAAGCTTAGAAGTTCTGGCCGGAGTTGTTAATACGCATGCTCTGAACGCAAACCAAGGTGGAGATTGAAAGAGTTGGTTTGGTCTTTGTGGAATGCAACTCAATGGAAGATGAATTAATATGAAGATTTGGTAGGAAGATAATTAGTACAAAATAAAAGTCAAAGATAGTATGTTGGTAGGTGAAATTTAGGTAAACCATAAAATAGTTTCACATATTTAACCTGACATTTTTGACACATAGTGATGTCATGGGTGACATCAATAAGAAGAATTAATTCCTATAAATAGGTAGGTTTTAATTCATTTTTAAAACATCCTCTCACTTGCCTTCTCACCTTCTAAGACATTTGATGTTCTCTCTCTTGTAGTATTTCACTTGTATTCTTTGAAGAGTGAAATAAATATTGGTGCAGTTGTTCTTTGGTGGACGTAGGATCATTTTTATTCGAACCACGTTAAATGTTGTTTTTCTTCCTTGTTCTTTATTTTCACATTTCCGCTAACATAATCATTTTGGATATGTTGTTGTCGTTGTAACTTATCACTCAACTAAATCTAAATCTAAATTCAAATTATGATAACAACCACGCGTCAATCCTAAACAAGTTAAAGTTTGTTATATAACTCCACATTTCTTTCATTTAAGCTCATGTCATATCAATCTAACTACACCTACATCCAGATTAATTGGTGTAAAAGGAGAAATTTTTGAGGTAGTTGACACACTTCGAATACATTCTTAAGGTGATATTATGAGCAGCCATTGCTCATGAAAGTCAGAGCACTTGATCATCAATGAGCTAGAAACTTGATTTGAACATGTGGAGTTAATTATAAACATTGTCAATAATATAGGATTGGCTTAATGTGTGAGTAGTCAAAGTGGTTGTTTCTAGATTGATCATCATGGTGTGCCCAAGATCCTATTTCAATTTGTGATAAGAGGGGTGAGTTGAATATAGCACAAGCATATAGGAAAGGAAATAAAGCTAAGGGAGTGATATAATGAGAAGTAGTCATTATGTATTCTTGAAGAAAAGGAGAGGACAAAATTGAATCATAGAAAGCATATGGGACAAGCAAAGGGGAAGTTTGTGGTTTTATTGCATTTGACTTTAAAATAAGTGGGAAAACTTTGAAGATCATGGTTTAATAATTCAGAATTTGTGTTCTGTTTTTGGCCTATCTGAGGGAATAATATTGAAAAGTGAAGATTTGAAAAAGACCATTAATCTGAGAGCACCAAAGAACAGTAGCAGAGTCAGAATTTTCACAAAGAAAAGTAGGGGATTCAACAATTGATATATATACATAAAATTTAATTTTAATCATGTCTAAATAGTATAATTCTTCTGAAAAAGAATATTCGAATGAACCACTTGACGCTATCTGGCTCCGCCCGAGAGAGTGATCAGGTGACAATTCATTTCACGTATTCATGGTCATTCATAACCATGAGCTCTATATTGACTACGTGATTTTGGGCCCCTACCTAGCTACTTCTCCACTGCAAAATCTACTATACATGGTAATGACACTCATTGATTAATTTATGAAAGCATTCAAGCACTACTGTCTACTCTACTAATAATAATTGATCCTAGCTAGTAGTATTTGCATGCAACTGTAGTCGTAGTATATTCAAGAAAATTAAATTAAATTAAATATATCGTAACCTGTAAGCTAGTTATTGGAGGATTTATCTTGAACAGTATTAGTGCTTACACACCATAAGCGGCCTTGGATGAGGAAGTTGAGAAGCGTTTTTGGGAGGACTTGGACGAGGTATAGTTAGAGGTAGAGTTGTCAAAAAAGCCGGTCCAGCCCCACCCGGCCTAAGCCTCGCGGGCCAAGGAATTTGATGTGTTAGGGCTGACTGACCCTTCATTTGGAAGGGCCTGAAAATGCTCAACTCAATCCAACCCTAGAAGGGTCGAGGGCTGAGGCGGGCTAACCCTTTTTTTCATTTTTTTTCCTTTTCAAACTTAAAATTCTATAACATAAAAAAATGAGAAGATTTTCAAATCAAATATGACAAACCAGTGTTGTTTCAATGACACTAGAAAAAAATCTAGTGTGATTAGCATGTATGTAGGATACTAGATACGCGAGATATACATGTATCTGGTGTGATGTATCCCAGATACGCGAGCGAGATAAGATAGTGATGAGCTAGATGGGAGGGAGCCAAGGGCGCGGAATTTTTCTATGTATCCTAGATACATGTGAATCCACTTGGATAGAGTGTATCTAGAACCAATTAACCTAATTTTGAGTTTATGTATCCCAAGATACATATATCTGGACGTACCAAAATTTGGTAAAATTCATAATATTACAACATAACGTACATTTAAATAATTAGCTTATATACTAGTGAGATTGTTGTACCCTTAAATAAATAGTTTTGACCCATGGATCGAGCCCGGCCCCAATCAATCATCAAGGGCCAAAGGCTTATGTGGATCGGACTTATAAGCTATAGTTTTAAATGAGCTTAAAAAATCTTATCCCAACCCTATCCCAATAATGGGTTGGGTTGGGCTTGCCTCATGGGCTAAGCCCATTTTGACGGCTCTAGTTAGAGGTATCCGACGCTCCAAAATAAATTTTAAAACGAATGGAAATTAAGATTATATAAGGATTGTAAAAACAATAAATAGCTTCTCTAGCTAATTCCTAGTGATATATTTTGGACTCTATTTTGTAGTGATGATGATGATGAGTATGAGGCGTGAAAATTCACAAATAGGGAACATGTCATTTCAACAATATATTGCCCCTCCAATGCATCTTATCTTTCTTCTAGCTACTTCTTTTTAGTATATATTTTTGTGTGTTTGATTTGTGACGCACCTTAGTTTCAACATTGACTTGTTTTGAACCACATTGTAAGAATCATGATGTTTCTTTGAATAATAATTAGCTCTTGAGTACTCCTGAAGAAATTGCCCAAAAGTTAAATAGTTAATTTATTGTTATAACAGCTTAAAATTGAGTTAAAGTTCTTGAACCAAACACCCCAAAACAGAGTTCTATTCGACGTAAATTATTAGTTTTATTCTTAAATTATTGTCAATCTTAAAAATTATTAGGTAGCGCTTTACCTCCCCCCTCAATGTGGACTTTTTGGCGTGATTATGAATGTAGTCGGGCTCCCATGTGGGTACCTGACACCAAGTGAGAAACTAAAAAAAAGAAAGAATAAAAGATGAAATATAATTATTAAATAATAAATAAAGACAAAATGAGAAGAAAATATTAAGGTAATGACATGATCACATCAATTCAGTTGTTACATGAAATGGTCTTTTCGTCATTACCTAACGATGTATTTAAACGTTACGATACAATAGACTTTATGTAACAATCAACATAAATATTGTATTTAAGCTAACAAAACAATATAATACAACAGATAACAACCATCCAAACAAGGTGTTAATAATCAAGATTTATAACTCAAAAGTCATTTAACTATTGATATTTCAACTAAAAAGTCATCTAAATAATTTTAATAAGTTTTTAATTAAAATTAAATATTTTAAAAAAAATATTCATTTTAATTATTTTATTGATTAATCCCACTTAATTTAATCCGCTAAAATTATATGGCTGAATTTTAAATGATGCTTAGCTTCAACTATCTGTCTTTCCTTATTATTTAAAGATAAAATTTAAATTAATTACAAAGGTTTGACGAATTTAAATAGATAAGTTGGTTGATTATTTAAACTTTCACCTCGTAGATGATGATTGATGAGTCTGATTTTTGACCTTGTAATCCCCTCTTTTATTTCTCTTTCTACTACCCCAAATTTCTAAAATGTTTGAATAGAAATAATTCTACGAGTTGAATTACATGAATCTTTGACTAACCATTATCAATTTAAGAAATAAATCAGAAAGAAAAAAGAAAAACTGAAGATTTACAGGAAGAAGTTATTGTCCTTGTCCATATTGGGCCGTATAGCGGGAGAAAAAAGAGTAAAAGCCCGAATCATAAAAAGCCCAATATTCGGAAGAATAATAACATGCATTTTAAATCAAACAGATTCAAAATTTAATCTTTATAATTACGAGTTCCAATCAATTATTTGATTTTGTTTTAGTGAATTTTACTCATAAATTTATGTTTCATATTGAAAGTACAAGTAATTCTGCATCCGCTTCTCAAACCCGAATATATTATACATGACATTAGGGGCGTACCAAACCAAACCGAAAATCGAACCAAACCGCAAACCTAGTCAAACCGAGAAAAAAAACCCGACTAGTGGTTGATTTGACTTGGTTTGGTATTGAAAAAAAAAATCCGACTATATTTGGGTTGGTTTGATTTTAACTAAAAAAAATCAACCCGAGACTAAACCAACCCGACATTATATATATAATTTTAAAATTTTATTTTATACATAAAAATATTTACTTTGATATAATTTTTAAATATTTCTTATACTTTTTCATAGTTTTTATCTTTTAATTTATTATTTCAAGTTT
>JAJOOO010023017.1:0-20906 GCA_029582685.1 Solanum piurae | reverse complement strand
TCATACTTAGTACGTGTGTTGTACTAACCCCTTTCTTCTATTTTACTACAAGTGTAAGTTGTGGTAACTAGGAGGAGATTGTGCTTTGGAGTTGCTTGGATTGCTTCACTCTTCCAAGTCTTTGGTATGTCCTCAAGATTCGAGGACTAAGTTTAGAAGTTTCTTAGTCATTGTAATAGACACTTTAGTTTCATTTCATTTGTAAAGGGCCGTGTCCCTTAGTACGTTTTAAGTTCTTGTCTAAGATTGGCTAAATAGACTTAGTAGTTCTGCTTGCGTATTGATGTTTTCAAATGTTGATGACTCTTGAAGTCTTATGGTTTTATGAAATAAAAGTTTTAAATTCTTAGTGATTTTTATGATCTATGCGATGAATGAATGCTAAGGCCTGTATAAGACCTCCGAGAGGTCGAATACGCATATAACAGCTAGGGGGTGCTCTTGGGTCGTTACACAACCGCTGCCTGAAGAGCATGATTAAGTTTAATCACCAGAAAGTCAGCATGAAACATATGTAAGCTGCAACAAACAACTAAGAAATCAAGATTTCATATTGATGTAATTGATTATTTATATGGATTAGAGCTTCAACTATAGCAACAGGATTTGCATCCCTCCTATTTTAAAGTGCACCTTCAAATTCCATTTTCTTGTAGTATAGGGCCTTTGCAAATGCCCGACACAGAAAATATTAGCTCATTATGGATACTACTTAGCTAATTAACAACAGAAGGTATATATCAATCAACTGCACAATGTCAGAATAAACCCACCTTCCCCGCTAGAGCACCCATTAGACGGATATCTATAGGAAGGGGTCTTAGCATCATGTTCATAAACTCCACCTGGAAAGTACAATTAGCCAAACTAAAATAAAAATTATAGTACTGCAACTTTACAGAGGATATGAGAGTTTTGATAAAAAAGAAAATCAAAAACAGTTGGTCTAATTTGACTACACCCATAACTAATCATCCACTTGATATCATCCTTTATTGGATGATAACTTAGTATCCTTAGTTAATTCCATCCTTGGTCTATCTGTTCTCCTTAGTATCAACTCTTTTTTAGAATGGTAGCAGCTCTCCCTTAGCCCTTAGTCTTCACTCTTGAGTCACTTCACTAGAAGTCCAGTTATTCCCACAATCCCTTCCAGACGTTGAAATGCACAAAACACAACTTCATACTTGTCCTAGAGGAACTAATGTCATAAACCAAAAAGTATGTCAATAGCAACTATATTTTGTACCAAGCGCTCTCTTCGCCCAAACAACCTCGACGAACCTTTACAACATCTTTTTTCAATATGAGCCTTTGCAATTGCAAGTAGATTTCCTCTCGGATACCAATCAACACACTTTCAACCTATAAAACCCTAAAAGAGTCCCATGAGTATGATCCGATATCAAGTTCTAGGAACACACACAACTTTTAGAGCCTAGGCTACCCTCCCCCTCCAAAAAAAAAACATGGTTAAGTAGTGATATTGCCCCCAACACCCAACCTGAAACAAACAACATCAAATAACTCAAAGACTACGAGATCCTACTATTACCATTATAATTTAATGTGTGCGCTATAAAGCTTTAAGCACTTCTACTCTTTCTAGGGGCATCTCTATTATAGGAAAGATGGAGGGACTATCTTGTTAAGGTAATTATTCTGGAGAACCTATATTCAAGCAGTCTGAACATGTAAAGGGACAACCAATCTTCTTGTATACATAAACTGATTCTCCTACAAACCTATATATGAAGAACCATGTAAATGCCTCTATTTTGAACTCAAATTTCACATTAACACCGTCATTTTGTGAGAACATCAATGGATCAATATCTTCAAAATTGAAAAATGTGGAAAAACTAACCAAGTTCAAAAGTGTAGCAAGAATTTCAGGTGGGATATTTGGAGAAGAAAATGCCATTTCTAAACTCTGTACTAGCCTCTCTAAGTTGTGACCAACAACTAAAATAACCGACAGCAAACAACTCCCACCCAACAAAAGGCTACAAAAGTTCAACATTAGAAAAAAGTAAGACAACTAGAAGCACTTCCTCTTTTTTAGAAAGTATTTTCGCTTTTCGTTCTTTTTCTTATGAACAATGAAAAAGAGGTTTTCTATTTATTTATTTATTTTTGAGATAAAGGTATTTGGTGAGGATGAGGATGTATGAGAGGTAATACCTGTAGTTGAGCTAGTCTTGTACATGTTCTTAATGCTGGACTAAGTGATTCTTTTAAAAGTTCAATGCTGAAATGCCTCATCCACTCTTCCCAATCCTCTTAAGTACTCCATTGAGAAGCCTCACCGGCGGTACGCAATCTGCCATCATTGACCTACATAAATGTGAGAAAAGAAAAATTCAATTCTCTCTCTTACACTTTTCTCTCCATACATATTCTATACTTAACCTATAACGGTCATTTCTTAGAGAGTGAACTGCACGCTCCGCCCTATGAAGCCGCCAGATGGGGCTCCATCAATGTGTGCTACTTCTCAGTTGACTCTCCTGCCAAGTGCGACCATATCTGGTGAAGTAAACCAATGAAAACCAACTTATGCAACAACTGTTAGTACGACAAATCAATCAGTAAATGTTCCTAGACACCCAGAGAATCAGTAATTGCAAGAATAACTACTTATAATGGGATTTCGGCAGTAATATTCAAGGCAAAAGATTACTATGGTATCATTATGGAGGAATGTAGGTTGATAATTGTTGGGAGATTCTTAAAAGTGAGACCCCAAATTGATCGAATTAGGTCAATTTTTAAGGAATTAATTCCAATCAAGGGCTCAGTCAAAACTGATGTGTACGATAACCACTACGTGTTCTTAGATTTCACAAATGAAGATGATTTTAACTTGGTATGGCTCAAAAGGGTTATCGAGATGGAGGGACTTCAAATGTTGCTACAAAAGTGGACTCCAATTTCAAATCGGAAGAGGACATCCCTATTGCACCCGTGTGGGTTCTTCTAACAGGTTTTCTCTTCCATATGCATTCATGGCATTATGTTAAACAAATTGTCAGTTCTATTGGAACTCCCTTAGCGATGGATATTGCGACGAATGGAAGAACTAGACCGACCATGGTTAAGGTTTGAGTTGAAATTGACTTGTTGAAATCTCACCCGAAAAATGTCTAGGTAGGTCTTGAGGATGAAGCTGACCTCCAAGGGGATACTATCAAAAGCTTGAATACGAAAACAAACCCAAGTACTGTAAGCATTGTACAAAGTTGGGTCACAATGTGATGAATTGTTGGGTACTAGAAAAAATTAGGACCAATGAGGCTAAAGAGGAGGAGGATAAAACGACTAAATCTATCAATATAACTCAGGAGAGAGTAGATGCCAACAGGGGAAAACAGAAGCAAAATGAGAAAAAATAGAGAATGGAAAGGAATGGTGAAGGCAATGAAACAAAGAACAAGAACAAAGGCAATCATAATCTGCAAGACAAGGTCAATGATCAACAAAATGGTAACACATAAAAGGATGATGATTGATTTCATGTATCAGGACACTTCATCAAATTCTAAGTGTCAACGATCGTTAGTCAGTATAATAACCCAACTAAATGAGTTGGGGTCGAATCCCACAGGGAGTGGTACGTGCTTGAGAATCAATCTAAAAGCATGAATATGTTCAAATTAGCCATAGGAATAGACATTTACGAATAAAAACATAATTCAAATTAAAGGGTGACTCGAATGTCAAATAACAGGGGTTTTTGATTATAATTATCAACTACAACATCAGCAAATAACAAAGAATAACAATAATAAGATAGGTTTTTGGGATGTGATTCGATTATGGACTAATATAGACAAATGGGTAAATGCAACTTTTAGTAAATAGTTGTAAATTAGTGAATAGACTAGACTATAGAGAAGGTAAACTCTCTCTCGAACAATTTACCCCGATCAAGTCGGTTTCTCTCAAACACCAACAAGCAAGCAAATAAGAACAACCTACGCCTTAATCCATTCACTCTCTCAAGCTAAATGTGTGGAAAAGGGTTTGGGATTCACTCTCTCGAGCTGAACCCATGACAACTGAATACCCACAGACCATCAATTCAATAATCTTGGTTTTAAAACCTATATCTCGAGCAAGCCAAAAACACGAAGTTAGAATTGCATTTGCAACTACAATCCTTTAAATTAAACCACAATTACTGAATGAAATCACTTCTAAACATCATTTAAACTAACAATTAGCAATATCCATCAGCTAAATCAACCCATAATCACATCCCAAGAATTGAGGATTTAGCTAGACATCATAAAATGATAAAAATTATTACCAAATTGTGTTTCCATCAACTAGGTAAGATTAATTTTTTCTTTACAAAGATCCAAATTGAAGAATCTCAAAGACCAACTTCCAATTTCTCCAAAATGGAAAACTTCAATTCTTCAAAGCTATGGAAAACTTCAATTCTTCAAAGATAAGGAAAACTTGTTTCAATACTCTCAGTTCTAAAAACTAAATCTGATTCAAAAGCTCAATAATATGAAAACTGATACTAAACTAAATATTCAAAAATGTATTTATAGTCGCCAAAAATATGCTGCGAAGGACCATTCGGTGCAGTAAGTTGGGCTCGCCGATCAGCTCGGTGATCCGCCCTTTGATCTGTTCCATCGCCTTTTCTTTGGCCTTCAGCATCCTCAAGTTCTGTAACTTTGGGCGATCCAACACTAAAAGTGATTTCGTTCAGTAATTGTGGTTGAATTTAATGGGTTGTAGTTGCAAATACAATCTTAACTTCGTGTTTTTGGCTTGCTTGAGAAGAAAACCAAAATTATTGAATCGATGGTCTGTGGGCATTGGGTTGGCATGGGTTCAGCTCGAGAGAGTGAATCCTAAACCATTTCCCATACATTTAGCTCGAGAGAGTGAATGGACTAAAGCAAAGGTTGTGCTTCATTGCGGCTTATTGGTGTTCGAGAGAAACTAATTCGATTCAGGGTAAGTTGTTCGAGAGAAAGTTTACCCCACTAAAGTCTAGTTATTCACTGATTTACAGTGGTTTACTATTAATTGCAATTAACCGCTTGTTTACCTTAGTCCATAATCCTATCACATCCCAAGAATCCCATCTCTGTATTCGTATTTTCGTGTTACTTGCTGTTTTTAGTTGCTAGTTGACTACAAATCCCCCTTTTTTTGATACTTGACACTTGTGTCACCCTTTAATTCATCATGTTTTTTTTCTTCATAAATATTTATAGCTATAATTGACTTGAACACATTTATGATGTTCTATTGATTCTCAATTACGAACCGCTCCCTTGGGACTCGACCCCAACTCACTAGTTGGGTTATATTACTACTCACGATCATTGGCACTTAAACTGGAAGTAGTGTCCTAATACATGAAATAAAAAATGGCACCGCTGTCGGGTAGTGGTGTTATTTGAGAATTTCTAGTCAAGTTGAATTTTTCTCTTGTTAGTTATAGTTCTACTTACTTAATTTTTAGTTTTGTTTTACTTGTTTGTGTTGAAACAGGAAGAGTGAGTGTGAATGGTGACAATGGTTACCAAATGGACCATCCCCTTTTGAGACTATTGAATCTTAGGGATAACCTCCTAATGTTCAAACAATTGGGAGGTGAGACTATCCATGAAATGTGGTAGAGATTTAAAGCAATATTGCAGCAGTGCCCATCTCATGGAATGCCAGATAAATTGCTACTGGAGTGCTTTTATAGAGGTCTTAGTCCCGAAAATAGAAGCGCTGTTGATGCATTGTTTGCAGGTTGTTTGATCCAACAACCTTATGAAATAGTAGCCCAACTTCTTGATAGCATGGTTAAAACCAATAAGGAAACAGAGAAAGATCAAGAATGGGCAACATTGTTGATGCAACTAGATATCTTGTCTAAGAAAGTTATGGAGTTAGAGGCAAGGTCCAACATGAAGGACAAGTACCTTCCTCATCACGAGTGTCAAAAGATGAAGCAGCAGGAGAGTGAACAAAATCAAGAGGCTCTCTCACTCATTCTACACAAAACCGAAGAGCAAGATAGAGTATTGAATGAACTGAAAGAAAATTTCCTAATGATTAATCAGATAAAAACCTCTCATTCCATGATTCATCAGCTGCAAGACGCCCAAATAGACCAAGTGTTGTCATATGTCTACTCACAGTCTAAAGAGGGTTTGCCTAGTGATACTATGGCCAACCCCAAGAATGAAGGTTGAAGGTGGACTTACGTCGTGCCACGACGTTAACTAAGACGCTGCTTGGGAGGAAACCCAAGACCCTTTTTATTGCTTAATTTTTCTTTTAGAAATAATGGTGTGTTGAATGTGTAGGTTAAAGTGTGGGAAATGTTTGAAAGGTGAAGATTGGCGAGCTAAAGTCCAGTTGTCGAAATGCCGAAGAGGTCAGCGACCCCAACCTAGACCGCCGGTGGACTCAAGACAACTTTAAGGTAGAGTCTGTAAAACTCGGCAAGCTCAGGAAATTATTGGCGATTCGCCAATCAGGTCAGCGATCGTGATCTATACCACCATTTGGACCCCCACATCAACTGAGGGTCCTGTAAAACTTGGCGAGGTAAGTGACCACTCGGCGCGTCACCGAGTGGGTCAGCGATCATGACTAACATCATCGAATGGACGAGAACTGAACAGTTTATTAAAAGGCCAAAGGTTTAAATATCAAACTCTTTCATTTTTCATCTTCCCAAACTTGCACCTATTTAGTAGCTTTGATATTTTTGTATTTCAAGAGTATTTTTGTCATCGAAGTTGTGTTCGGAGTGGATTACATTGCCGCCTAGCTTTTTATTCATCATTATTCAACATTTAAGGTCGATTTTCCGAATCCCCCATTTAT
This sequence comes from Solanum piurae, assembly GCA_029582685.1. Taxonomy (NCBI): domain Eukaryota; kingdom Viridiplantae; phylum Streptophyta; class Magnoliopsida; order Solanales; family Solanaceae; genus Solanum; species Solanum piurae. The sequence continues at coordinate 14,048 of JAJOOO010023017.1, read as the reverse complement.
TTTTAGGAATTTGTACTCTTATGCAAGCAATATTATGTTGTTGATGTGTTCTGGGCCTCTCTGATATGATTAGAATGTTCAAATATTTGTTTGTAATTCGATAATCGTGCCCTTAATGTTTTGAATGATAAATTCCCATCTTTTTGTGCTCTAAAATGAAGTAAATTTTGTGGGGTTGTGCTTGCATGTTGTTTAGTTTAGATAGGTGAAGTCTGAGTAGCTCGTAATTATACTAAACGATGTAGGTTGCCCAATGACGGAATGACTGACTTCGTTCTTAAGGGCAAAGGTCGTCAATTGGCCAAATTTGGCAAAACCGGAAGAAGTCTGAGTATCCCGGGGCAATGGGTGTTATGGGTCTTGTTTGAATTTCAGTTGTGCATGTTTTGATTTTGTTTTGGGGGTTGCGAGGTTGAATTCAAGAAGTTGGGTTGAAAATAGGCATGTTGGGTCATTTGGTGAGCTGAGTCGAGCTCACCGAACCACCGAGTGGTTCACCTAATGTCCCCATCTCACCTTTAATTTCATGCTTTATTTGATGTTGGTTCTGTAACTTTCGGCGAGAAGCCTGAGGTCGCCGATAGAACTCGACGACTCGTCGAAAGTCTTCTTGATCGCCTGTTGTCTACATCCCTGAGACCTTTTTACACGGTAACTTTCGGCGGGCTAGCGCTTGCTCACTGAAATCTGTCGACGATTCGTTGAAAGGCCCTTCCCGTCGCCGAATCGCCATAGCTTTTGAGCCAATCCTTTTGGCGAGCCCGATCCAGCTCGCCAAGTAGCTCGGTGAGTCTTTTTACAACTATTTTTCTATGAATTTGATTAAGTTATTTTTAACTTTTTCTTGATGTTTTGCAGGTATGATGAGGACAAACATAGACATGCCACATTGTAAAAGAGTACGGGGTATCACAATCAACGAATGGGGATCAAATCCTTCAAAAAGAGGAAGGCAAAAACCTCCACCATGTGACAAAGGAAAGGGCAAGAGACCCAGGTCTGACAGGGCTAGATCTCACCTCACGTCTACCAGAGTCCCTCCTACGTCCACACCAGCAGAATCAGTGCCAACTCCGACACCTCTTGTGGCTCTTGTGCCACCCGTTGTTTCTCCACCTAGACTCCTCAACAGATTGAAAGGAGATGATTTGCGAACCATCCTTGAGGAGAAATTACTATCTACTGAGGATCTGGAAGGCAAGTACTCCAGTATAGTGGAGTTAATATAGTGGCACCGCTTCCATATTTTCACCAGACCCCGAGGTTTGTATATTCCTTCATGGGTCCGTGAGTTCTACACAACATATGGTGAACTGTTGCCGAAGAGTAAAACGAAGGCCAGCGAGTTCAGACCGGTTAAGTCGATCACTATTCGAGGTGTAGAAGTGAGTTGTAGTGAGGAGTACAGTATTGCTGTATTAGATAGGCCTCCAGGGACTGTACTCTCATATGAAGGTTTGCCTACGACACTAACTCTGGAGGATCTAAAGGGTTGGATTACCCCTCTTATTTTTGAAACCACTCCTAGGTGGATTATAGCGAGAGTCGATATCGAAAAGAAGAATTTGAATATAGCTGCCCGTTATTGGTTCAAATTCATCAGTAATTCACTTATGACTTCACAGACCGAATATATCCTCCGACATGCAAAGAAAACCTGCTTGGGGTCTATTTTGTCGAAGAGGCGGCTCAACTTAGGCCTTATTATAGAGCAGGAGATGGCCATGAGAGCCAAGCAGAGGCAGACCTCTTTGCCCTTCCCAATATTGATCACAGAACTGTTAGAGATTTTGATGTTACCCCATCCTCCTCCACTGACATTCGGCGCATTGAGGCCGAGTACACTAGAGAGGAGGCTGACAGGAGGAGGACAGCTCCAGTGGACACATCCCCGGAGGTGGACGTTGATTCGATACCTATAGAGGCATCTTTGCCTACTCCGACCTTCGGGTGTTCAGGTAATTCTATCCCTTCCTCTTCTTCACAGGCTCCAGACAACTAATTTTCCTCCCAGCCGACAAAGATTACTCAGGCGATGATCCTAAGAATGGGGCATCTAGCCCATTCAGCTGATGTGAGGGCGACCCGATTAGAGAGATTTGTACCCTTGATGATTGAGGTTGTGATCCTGGCTGCACTGACTCCCTTGTACTCTCACTATAAGAGTTGAAGCTTGTGAGAGTAGGCAGGGGGAGACCTCTGAGATTTCGACTTTAAGCCAAGGTAGCAGACTTGAGGAAGGACGTAAACTATCTGAAGTCTACATACTTCACTTCATTACTAGAGACTGAAGATGATTTGGACGTTCCTGAGACTTCAGAGATTCCTCTGGCTACCACCGGATATGGACAAAGGGATGAGGCAACAATTGATAAGTCGGATGCTGAGACCAACAAGGAGCGGATACAGACACAAGAGGAGAGCATATATAGAGACTTGCCAGATCTTGTGGAGCCAATTATGCAGTTAGTGATTCAGACATCGCTGACTGAGATATCTATGGCAACTCCTAGTGGATCTGGTACTGCTAATATTCCTTCTGAGATGACTTCGGGCACTGATGCCTAAGTCCAGACTAATGAATCGGGCACTGATGCCCAAACAGATGGAGCTACTGCATAGATAAGATCTCTTCTTTACCTCCCTCTCTGTCTTTATTTCTTTTGACTTTTGGATAATTTTGTTTGCATTTGAGGACAAATGCTTTTATTTGTGGTGGGGTGAGGCCCACCTTTTGTGTGACATTCATAATTCTTGTTTTGTTTATATATTTGGGCTTTGATCTAAATTTATGTTATACACTGCTTTTTGTGGATGTTTGAGCTTGTGGCTCCTTGTTTTTAATTGTACATGATTTTTTACCCTTCCAAAAAAATTTGCCACCTCTGGTTTGTGTTGAATGTGGCTGTTCTTTTGCAAATTTGAGTGTCGGTCTTGATCAATACTGATGGCTTGAATAGTGCTTATAATCGAAAAAACATGAATGGTATGGCTACGACGAGGCCATTTGATGTTGCATAGACAATATGTGAATTCTTTGCATCTCGTTGTGACTAGCCAAGTATCGAATTGAGTCTCTCATAATAAACATTGCACACTAACGAAAGTGTGAAGTCTTGTTTGACATTGGTGTCAATGCCTTGTATGATGAGCTTACCGTGACCCATGTGTGATGACACCTAGAATTTGCCCCGTTGGTCCAGTTGACTAAGTGATACAATTTCTTGAGATGATCTTAGGCAACTTTAAAAAGTGTGAACCAATTTGAAATTATACCTCTTTTGTGGCTTACCTTGTGAGTGTGTGAACCTCTATTGAGCACCTTTTGAGCCTTACCATTTTCTTGGAAGAAACTTGATAACATTGTGACCTTTTATTGATCTATTACCTATAATCCTCATGATTTGTGGTTTGTTTGAATAACCAACTTAGGCCAAAAGCCTATGTTGGGGGTGTGGTGAAAAGAGAAGGTAAATCAAGAAAATGCAAAGAAGTCCCTTTTGCCCATGTTTTGAGAAAAATGGAACCCCTACATATAAAAAAAGAAGAGAAAAAGAAGAATAGATTGAAAAAGAAAAAGTTGTGGGATAAAATTGTGAAAATATAAAGAAAATGGGGTTTCCAACGGTCCATGGGAGATGAATAAGAGGTGACTTTTGATATTGAATGAAAATGATGAAGAAAAGGAAAGAAGGTGTTGTTCACATCACATTTCATGAGGATAGAAGCCATTGAGCCTAAATGACCATACCTTTACACTCAGCCCCAGTACAAGCCTTAAAAATACCTTTTTGATCTTGAATGAGCTGAAACAAAAGTCGATTGAAAAATAAGGGCAAACCTATGGGTGAAATCATGCATCGTGTTTATCTTTATGTGTGAGTGTTGATATTGATTCCGGAACTTTAAATGATTGAGCCATTGTGTGTGAATATGGAATCATTCTTTGTTTGAGGGCATTTGAATACCTTTTTTGAGCTTGAACTTGCATTTGAAGCAAGTATAGTGGGCTTGAGATTCTTTGGTAATGGTGAGTCACAACTTGAATCTTTGAGTACACAATTGATCCTTGCATGAGTAAGTTGAGTCTTTCTGTGCGTATTCATGATTGAGCCTTGTGTAGGACTATTTGATACATCTTTTTTGAACTGTTGAACTTGAGTTTTACTTGAGGACAACCAAAAGTTTAAGTTGGTGGTGTTGATGAGTCCACAATTTGGACTCTTTTAGGGCTTTATTTTGATAAATTTAGTGTCCTCGAATGCATATTTTGTCTCAATAACTGATGCAAATCCTTGAGTTTTTCAGGTATTTGGATTTAGAGACAAAGCATGGACACTATTGGGCAAAAAGGAACAAGGCAGTTGAAAGAACGAAGAAAAGACGGCTTGAGGATCGCCTAAACCATTAGGCGAGTCACCGAATGGGCAAGGTCTCGCCTAACGTTCCAGTGTGCCAAGATCTGAAGGATAAAATTGAGTCGGCGAGATAAAGGAGCAGTCGACGAATCATCGAACAGTTCCGCGATGCAGTGTTATATCGCCCAAAGTTACAAAACTTGAATTTGCTGAATGCCAATGCAGAAAGGTGATGAACTAGACCAAAGGGAGGATCGCCGAGTGGATCGCCAATCCTGACTAACTGCGCCGAGTGGACCTTCGCAACACACTTTTTGACAACTATAAATACTTGTTTGAATTTTTAGTTTAGTAGGCAATCAGTTTATGAATTTTTAGATTTACTCAATTTTAGAACTTGGTTTTTGGAGACATTTTCCCTTAGCTTTGGAGATTTTGAAAATCCCCATTTTGAAGAAACTGGAAGTGGGTATTGAAGATTCTTCATCTTAAACTTTTGTAAAGACCATATCAATTGTACCCAATTGATGGAAACACATTTCGGTATCGATTTCTATCTTTTTACTATGTCTAGCTAAAACCCCAATTCTTGGGGTGTGATTATGTGATTATGGGTTGAATTAACTGTTGGGTATTGCTAATTGATTGTTTATTCGCTATTTAAAAGTGATTTCGTTCAGTAATGTGGTTGAATTTAATGGGTTGTAGTTGCAAATACAATCTTATCTTCATGTTTTTGGCTTGCTTAAGAGAGAGGTCGTAAAACCAAAATTATTGCATCGATGATCTGTGGGTATTGGGTTGGCATGGATTTAGCTCGAGAGAGTGAATCCTAAATCCTTTCCCACACATTCATCTCGAGAGAGTGAATGGACTAAAGCAAAGGTTGTGCTTCATTGCAGCTTATTGGTGTTCTAGAGAAATGAATTCGATTCGGGGTAAATTATTCGACAAAAAGTTTAACCCCACTAAAGTCTAGCTTATTCACTGATTTACAACGGTTTACTATTAATTGCAATTACCCGATTGCTTACCTTAGTCCATAATCCTATCACATCCCAAGAATCCCGTCTCCATATTCGTATTTTCGTGTTAATTGCTTGTTTTAGTTCCTAGTTGACTACAGACCTCCTCTTTTTGATACTTGACACTTGTGTCACCCTTTAATTTATCATGTTTTTTTTCTTCGTGAATATTTATAGCTATAATTGACTTGAACACATTTATGTTTTTTGATTGATTCTCAATTACGAATCGCTCCCTTGGGACTTGACCCCAACTCACTAGTTGGGTTATATTACTACTCACGATCGTTGGCACTTGAATTAGAAGTAGTGTCCTGATATGTGAAATCAGCCATTAGGCAACTCTCCAAAGGGACTCGGCGATCACCATGACTTCATTTCTCCGTTCTTTCAGCTCACTTCGTTCCTTTTTGCAAATTAGTGTCCATGTTTGTTCCTCAATCTAAATACCTGGAAACAAGGATTTTACATCAGTTATTGGCACAAAATAAGCATTTGAGGTCACTAAATCTATCCAATTAAACCCCTAAATGAGTCTAAATCGTGGACTCATCAACACCCCAACATAAACTTTTGTTTGTCCTCAAGTAAAACTCAAGTTCAGCAGTTCAAGAAGGATGTATCAAACAGTGCTACACAAGACTCAATCATGAATGCACACAACAAGACTAAACTTACTCAAAGATTCAAGTGTTGACTCACCATTATCAAAGATTCTCAAGTTCACAATACTTACAACAAATGCAAGTTCAAGCTCAACAAAGGTGCGCAAATGCCCTCACACAAAGAATGATTCCATATTCACACATTATTCTTCACAATTTATAGCTCCGGAATCACAATCAACATTCACACTCACAAAGATGAACACATGCATGACTTCACCCATAGGTTTGCCCTTATTTTCCAACAAACAGTTGTTTCAGCTCACTCAATATCACAAAGGTCTTTTCAAGACTTGTAATAGAGATGAGTGCAAAGGTATGGTCATTTAGGCTCAGTGGCTATAGTCCTCATGAAATGTGGTATGAACAATTCTTTCATCCCTTTTCTTCATCATTTTCACTCATGCTCAAAATTCACCCCATTATTTACCTTTCAAGGACTACCAGACACCCCATTTCTTTTTGTATGTTCTCAACTTATTCCACAACTTTTTCATTTCTTTTTCTCTTTGTTTTTTCTTGTATGGAGGGCTTTTATCTTTTTCACAATCATGGCTCAAAGGGGACTTCTTTGCATTTTTTGATCTGCCTTCCCTTTTTACCACACCCCAACTTAGGCTTTTGGCCTAAGTTGGCTATTCAAACAAACCACAAATCATGAGGATTATGGGTGAAGTAATAAAAAGGTCACAATTGTATCAAGTTTCTTCCAAGAAAAGGGCTAAGGCTCAAGGAGTGTTCAAGCAAAGATCACACACTCACAAGGTTGGCCACAAAAGAGGTATAATGTCAACTTGTTTCACTCTTCAATAGTTTCCTAAGATCATCTCAAGAGCTTGCATCACTTAGTCAATCGAACCAACGGGGCTAATTCTAGGTGTCATCACACGTGGTTCACGATAAGCTCATCACACAAGGCATTGACCCCAATGTCAAACAAGACTCAACACTTTCGCTAGTGTTCAATGTTCATCATAAGAGACTCAATTTGATAAACGGCTACTCACAATGAGATGCAAAAAGTCCACATATTACCTATGCAACTTCATTTGGCCTCATCGTAGTCGCACATTCTTTTTTGTTTGATTATGAGCACTATTTAAGTCATCGGTTTTGATTAAGACCGATACTCGAATTTGGAAAATAACAGCCACATTCAAACACAATGAAGATGTGGCACAAATTTTTTGAAAAAGGGTCAAAAAGGTCAAAAATCATTTACATCAAAATAAGGAGCCACAAGCTCAAACATCCACAAAATACAGGGCCAAAACATAATTTATAGCACAAAACTCAATATATGAACAAAATAATAATAACAAAATGTAGGCCTCACCCCACCACAAACAAAAGCAATTTGTCCTTAAATGCAAGAAAATATCCAAAAAAATTAATAAAAAAGAAGACAGAGAGGGAGTTAAAGAAAAGTCCTGTCTAAGCAGTCGCTCCATCTGTCGGGGCATCAATGCCCGATGCATCACTCTGATCAAGGGCATCAGTGCCCGGAGTAACCTCAAAATGACCAGCTCCACTGGACCCACCCATGGTGGTGTCTGTCAAAGAAGTCTGGCGTGCATTCTCAAACATTGCATCCTCAAGGTCAGCCAGATCATCATAAACTTCAGCATGTCTCAAATCTATCTGCTCCTCGTCGGTCTGTGCATCCGACTCATCAGCTGCCATAGCATCCTGATGTACATCTCTGGTGGTGGCCAGAGGAATCTCAGAAGTTGTCGGGGCATCATCATCATCAGCTACCTCCAATAGGGAAGTGAAGTCAGTGGACTTCAAGTAGTCCACGTCCTTCCTCAAATCCACAACCTCGACTTTCAAAGACATAACCTCAAAAGTATCCCCCTGTCTGCTCTCACAAGCCTCAACTCTCGCAGTGAGAGTGTCAATGGAAGTCCGAAGGGGGTCAATGCAGCAAGGATGGCACTCTCAATCATCCATGAGACTGCAACCTCTAATCGGGTCTCCCTTACATCAGCTAAATGGGCCAAGTACCCTATCTTCAGGATCATAGCCTGAGTAATCTTGGCGGGATGGGAAGATGTATAAGCACCCGGAGCCTGTGAAGAAGAAGTAGGAGCAGATGTACCTGAAGGTCCAGAGGCTTGAGTAGTCCAAGATGCCTCTGCAAGTATAGAGTCAAACCAATATCGTGCAGCTACACTCAAGTCCTTCTTCTCAATCGGAACTGCAGCCTCAATCCACCTCGGGGTGGTATAAAAAATAAGGGTTGCCAACTAGCCTTTGAGCTCATCCAATGATGCCGTAGTGGTAGACACATTTGGGTAGTCATAGACTAACCCTTTATCAAGTACCACATTGATGTGGTCACAGCTACAATGCACTATTATCCGCCGTACTATGATGGACCTCATCGTTCTGAAAGAACTAGCCTTCTTCTTGCCTTTAGGAACCAGGTCACTATATGCCGAGTAAAACTCCCAGACTCATGTAGGTATGTATGGGCCTCGGGGTCTAGTGAACTGCTTAAAGCATTGAAACCGGAGAGTGTCCCTCACTAAGGAGTATTTTCTCTCAAGGCCCTCTGTAGAAAGTATCTTCTCTTCAAGGATAGTCCACAACCCATCGGCTTTTAGTCTGTTGAGCAGTCTGGGAGGAGGGACCACTTGTGGCACTGGAGCCACAGGAGGTGCCGGAGCTGGCACTGTATCTGCTGGGGTGGAAGCTGCAGAGACTCTAGCTAAGTCAGGGCGAGATCTAGCACAGATCTCCGCTCTCCGGGACTGTAGTGGATGGTCATCATCCGGCTCGGAGATAACAACCTGGGTGTCTGCAGACACTCTTTCCCTGTCGGAGTTGTGCTCCGAAACCTTAGATGCGGGTCTCTTGCCTTTGCCATTTTTAGGAGGATTTGCTCCCCCTTCATTGATCTCAATACCCCGTGCTATTTTACGGGGTGGCATATCAATGTTGGTTCTTGCCATATCTGCAAAACATCAGAAAAAGTTAGAAATAATTCAAGCTAAGTTGCAGAAAAATAGATGCAGACAAACTCGCCGAACCGATTGGCGAGTCACCGAATCTCTTTGGTGAGATAGATCGGGCTTGCCGAAAGGATTAGCTCAAAATTTCCTAGAAAATTTGGCCTGTCGGCAATGGGATGGACCTTTCGGCGAATCGCCGACAATATTCGACGAGCAAGGACTTGTTCGCCAAAAGTTACAGTACATTTTAGGGATTAGGGGTGCAGAAAAAGGCGATGAAGGAAAACCTTCAACGAGTCACCGAGTGCATTCGGCAATTGACTCGTTGCATTCGGCAAACTCAGGCTTCTCGCCGAAAGTTACAGAACCTAACTCAAGATTAAACATGAAATTAAAGACAAAAAGGGGGAATTCGGTGAACCACCGTGTGGTTGGGTGAGCTCGACTCAGCTCGCCAAACGACCTAATGTGCCTACTTTCAACCCTATCTTTCAAATTCAACCCCATAACTCCCAAAAATAAAATCAAAACATGAACTATTACAATTAAACTAAGACCCATTACACCCATGCCCCCGGGATACTCAGACTTCTCCCGATTTGGTCAAATTTGGCCATTTGATGACTTTTGTCCTTAAGAATGACGCCAACCGCTCTATCATTGGGAAAATTACGTCATTTGGCACAAATGTGGATTACTTAGACTTGACCTGACTTGACCCAACAACATTTAAGCAACACCCAACAATTTTCTTTACTTTTAAGCACGAAATATTTTGGGAAATAAACAATAAAGGCATTATGGGAATAATATTCGAATAAAAATAGGCAAACACATAATGAGAGAGGACCAACACACAACACTAAGATAAGAATCATTGCATAAGAGTAAAAATCACTAATTATAGATTCAGGGTTTGGAAAACCAACCTTTGAAGCTGAATAATCAAATTGTAAAGCTAAGCGGTAACGACATCCAACTCTGAACACAAACTCGACGACTCAAATGCGATAAAAATGTAAAAATATGGAAAATATTATACGGGTGTGAATTTAGGAAGTTCAAAAGTGAGGGAAAATGAAAGAGTTTGAAAGTTTAAACCTTTGGCCTTTAAAAATCGTTCAATTCTCACCCATTCGGCAACATAAGTTTTGCTCGCTGACCCACTCGGTGACACGCCAAGTGGGTACTTTCTTCGCTGAGTTTTACAGGACCTCCAGTTAATGTGGGGGTCCAAATGGTGGGCTAAGTCGTGATCGCTGACCTGGTCGGTGATTCACCAAGTTGCTCCTGGGCTCACCAAGTTTTATCGACTCCAATTTCAAAATGTCTTGAGTCCAACGGAAGTCCAAGTCGGGCTCACCGACCTATTCAGCGAGTCGCCGACTGAACCTTTTAGCTCGCCAACCTGCACTTTTCAAACACATTCCACACTTTAACATGCACAATCAACGCACCGTTATTTCAAACTAAAAAAGAAAGCAAATAAAAACTTACGTTGCCTCCCAAGAAGCGCCTTAGTTAACGTCACAGCACGATGCAAGTCTATGCTCAAACCTCATTTTTGGGGTTGGCCATAGTGTCACTAGGCAACCCCCTTGTTGTCTCTGGTTTAAATGAGATGAGATATGACCCATTTGAGTTTCCAACTGCTTGATAGAGACTGAATGGGAGGTAATTGTCTGGCTAAGGGTCTACACATCTTCCTTCATCTCTTTCAAGATCTTGTCCGACCTCTCAACCTTGTTGGGGATACGAGAAAGGATATCCTCCGACCGACCTCCCTCGGAATCCTTTGGCTTTTGATGTTCATGGGGAGGAACATACCTATCCTTCTCTTTATCTTTCCAATTGGAATTTCGATCCCTCCAATCTCTATCATGAGCATATTAAAAATTTTGTTGATGAGGAGGTGAATTTCCTAGCCAACCAAGGAGAACGGCCCGAAAACATCAACAAAATTTCTAATATGCTCATGGGGATCCTCATGAGCCAAACCACCAAAGAGCCCCTTCAATTTCAAGAGCTGCAACATAGTACTTGTGATATGAAATACAACGTTCCCTTGAGCTAGAGCCAAGCGAATGGCACCAATTCCACCCATAAGATGTGGATCATTAGCATTAGGCTCAGTGACATCGTTGAGGTTTCCGATGTCATCTTGGTGGCCCACTAGGCTACCATTGCTTCCGTTCACACTCATACTCCATGTTTAAAACAACAACACACAAACCAAAACTAAAAAAAATAAGTAGATTCAACTAACAAGACCAAAATTCAACTTAACTGAAAATTCTCAAACAACACACTCCCCGGCAGCGACACTATATTGATTTCACGTATCAGGACACTTCATCCAATTGTAAGTGTCAACGGTCGTTAGTCAGTATAATAACCCAACTAAATGAGTTGGGGTCGAATCCCACAGGGAGTGGTAGGTGTTTGAGATTCAATCGAAAAGCACGACTATGTTCAAATCAGCCATAGGAATAGACATTTACGAATAAAACATAATTCAAAATTAAAGGGTGACATAAATGTCAAATAACATGGGGTTTTGATTGTAATTATCAACTACAACAACAACAAATAACAAGGAATAACAATAATGAGACGGGTTTCTTGGGATGTTATTCAATTATGGACTAATGTAGACAAATGAGTAAATGCAACTGTTAGTAAATAGCTATAAATTAGTGAATAGGCTAGACTATAGAGGAGGTAAACATTCTCTTTGTCACACCTCAAATCCCATTAAGATGGGCAGGCACCCGATGACCTAAAGGCCCGAGAGAACCAACATGTAACTTGTGCTTACTATGCATATAACTATGAAAATCTTGTGACAAGTTCACATAGGATGCAGCGATACGAATCAACATAAGTAGACCCAAAACTTATATACAAGACTTGGTCGTTGAGGCCACAACTTCTTAAGACTCAACTGAACCATATACATACGTCTACAAAGCCTCTAAAAGATAGAAAACCTTAGAGTAGGTCAGGACAGACCCTGCCTTACCCTTAACTATGATACAATAAAAAAATGAATCTACCAAGGACTCAGTAAAGCTCCGAATCAACCTGGAGCTCACCAAAAGTAGTTGAGTGTCATGTGCTCCTATTGAGGAGTTCTACAAACTGGAGTACCTGTGCCAGCAGCATGAAATGCAGCGTCCCCGCGAGGGACATCAGTACAAAAAAATGTACTGAATATGTAAGGTAATAACATATATAAAATAAGAGTTCGAATGAAACCAAGTATCAATATATGTGTGCATAAATCAGAACAGAAGACCACATTTGTTAATTCTTGTGGGATCATGTATGTTACATTCTTGTCTTTACCTTTCTATGTGTTATGATCTTTATAAGTCATGTGATACGAATGACCAGTTGATCAGTGGTAGAAGAGTATGACCCATGCTAGGCATTTTAACCCCTGGGATGCGGTCCTCATAATAACACAAATTGGGATCGGTATATGCTAGGCTTTCGCCCATAAGCTGCCACCCTTCTATACCAATTGGGATCGGCCCATGCTAGGCTTTCGCCCCTGAACTGCCACCCTTATATACCAATTGGGATCGACCTATGCTCGGCATTTTCCCCTGGGTTGCCACCCATAATTATACAAATTGCTTCACTTAGATTATTTAATCTTTAAGATTGTTGTTTTGGTGGTCATAATCATTTTTTGAGATTTGGAAATACGGACCAGTAGTAGAAGACATGCAAATAATACTTTAAGGCATTAACAATGAAATAAGGGCTATGTAACATCAATGCATTACTTGTGAGCTTAAATGACACAATTGTCTTCAACTGACTAAGAGGAGGATTCACCAAACTTGCTTTTGCAAATACCATTTATATATCAACACATAGGAGGATAATTACACAAGTATAGAGCACTGAACATATAATGAAGTAATTCTATACACTAAGGAGAGGGGAAGTATTGTTAGCTATTTGGAGATATTACGCTGCCACTAGTTTTCATTCACTAGGAATAGAACTTAGAAAATTCACTTATTGATTCAACCTCTAATCTACAAAATAAGTCATGATAAACTAAAATTAGCAGCTATCACATTGTGAGCCCCGTAAAACAGTAGCTAACATTGACGGATAATGAGCCCATACAACCCTTAAAATAATGTGTATCACCACACCCTCCTTCTCTGCCCAATACATACATTATATATCCTTTTCCAAGATTACCCGAGCTGCACCAACAAAAATACACATAAAACAACCTCAAATATTATTTATCATACAACCAATTATTGAACTCACCACCCCCTTGAGTTCTTTTATGACATCACGCCAATAATTGCTCACTCAAACTCATACATAAGGAGGAAGAAAATGGAGCAGTCACCTTACCTCAATTTCTGCAACTTCTCCTTATAACTTGAATCCCTCTAGAACTTCAACTTCCTTTCACATTCAAACCAAAGAAGAAGATTAAAATATCTTAATAATTAAGGAAAGTGAGCAGTAGCTTGTGGGAACTTCTGCTTTCTACTTATAATTGAGCATGAATAACATATTTTCTAGTCTTCCATGGGAGAATTAAGCTAAATCCATAAGTGTTTCTCTTACCTTGGTTTGCAGATATGAGGATTTCTTCAAGAACCTTAGAAGGAACTTTAAGGCTGCTGTTTTAATCCTTAAGAGAAAAGAGAGAGAGAGCTGGAGTTAATTCTCAATATTGTGTGTTAAAAATGAGTGAGAATAGAAGCCAATATATATTATATTGAGCTTTCTTCACCTTTAAGAATATCCTCTAGAACCTCCCTTTTTTGGTCCATTTTTAGCCACTAATTGGTTAAGTAGGTAATGCACCTGCTTATGTACATCAAGCAACTCAAAAGGTCAAAATAGGTGATGCACCTACTTGCTTTCACTTGGGCTTAAATATATTGGGCCTTGGCAGATTTGGCTGCTGGGCCTTAATTTCATTTTCATTTTATTTAACTTATTTTAGGCCTCAAGTGAGTCCATTAGCATAGGCCCAAATCTGATCCATAAACCTTG
>JAJOOO010023016.1:0-20944 GCA_029582685.1 Solanum piurae | reverse complement strand
GTAAGTTCTAGTTATGTTTCTAGGCTTAAACTGACTAAAATCTCATGATTTAGGGTTTAAACGACATATCTTAGGGGTTAAACAAAATAGGAAAAGACCAAAAAACCCCTAACTTAATTGCTGTCGGAGTGACCGACGGATTGGACCTACGGACCGTAGGTCAATCGACGGTTCGTAGATTGGGTCCGTAAGTCGAGCCTGCTCGACAAACCTTTACTAAAACGAGCATAACTTTTCACTCGGAGGTCGGATTTTAGAAAACTCGGCGGCGTTGGAAAGAGGATTCAATTATTTATCATATCATAGGTAATGGGACACATAATTCATTTTCTGATAAAAGTTATGAACATCTGAAGTTGACCCATCAATAATTTTCAGCTAACTGGCTGTTGACCCTTACCTACGGTCAGACCTACGGACCGTGGATCGAATGATGGTCTGTGCTGGTCGACCGTAGTTCATGTCAGAGGCTGGGTAAAGGAGGCCTCGATCCACGGACACAGACCACGGACCGTGGTCTGACCTACGGACCGTGGGTCTGTTTGTGGGTCGAGACTTAGTTGATTTTTCTGAGCTGGGTTGGGGAGGGGTTGCAGTGGTGAACCACGGACCACCAGCACGGGCCGTGGTCTGACCTACGGTCCGTGGATGGCAACCGTTAGTTGCACCTGCAACTTCTCAAAATCTGCATTTTTGGTCTGTTTCAGATTCGGGGTGTTACACCACCCTACTAGCCCCCACCCCGCCCCCCTAAAAAATATTTTAAGCTTGTTTTTAAAAAATATTTTTTATTTCAAAATTTCATTTTTTCACCCCTACCCTCGACCCCCACCCACCCATCCCCTACCAGCCCCCCCTCCCCACCTCACCCACCCCCTACCACCCCCAAAAAAAAAAATTAAGTTTGTTTTTTTAAAAAAATATTTTCAATTTCAAAAATTACTTTCTACTCTAGTAAAAATAAAATATTTTTCATTCATAAATTAAACACAAAAAATTTTCCGGAAAATATTTTCTACTCACCAACCAAACATGAGAAAATAAGTCAAAAATCAACTTGTTTTCCAGGAAAATATTTTCCATGGAAAACATTTTTTTTCATACCAAACACACCCTAAGAGTGATTAAACATGATATAGCAAAATTTCATTTAAGAAGGTATGTAGGTCTAGAATTAAGGTAGAAGGTTACTAGATAGTTGAGTGTTGTTGCAACTTTTGTGAGAGAGGTAGAGGCCAGTTTCTTCTCCTCTTTTCTAGTGAAAGTCCTATGTCTTTGTTCTGTAAACATATGAAAAAGATTCTTCTACTTTAGAAGGAAGATGTACATGATTAAGTGCAAGAAGAACCATTGGACTGGTAAAAATGGTCAATCTGAAGAACAAGCTAAGCACATCTAAATTTACTTTCAAATATTGAATCAGTTTAAATTGTTGCATAATGTATATTGTTTAACGTTGCTTCGTATTATTGTGATTCCTTTGAGTCAAAAGAAAAGGAAAAGAAATATAATCATCCAACATGTACACGCACGAAAAGATCATATAAACATTGTTATGAATACGTATAAACAACTGACTGGTCCTACAAAAACAACAACTTATAGAAGAGCTTGGTAGCTTTCTTGAAACTTTGACAAGAAATGACATACTTTGTTTGCTTCATATTACAAAAGTGGAATAATATGGATACCAAAAAATATTTGTGGGAATATACAAACTTTCAAATATCAACACAAACAATCCCCAATCACTAATTTAATCAAACAATGCGAAATCAAGAAGACCCATTTTGTCTTATTCAACACTTTCTAAGGTCCAACAATGAAATTTTTGAGTTTTCAAAAGAAAATCACTTATTAAGTAGTGGATGTAACTGAAAATTTAAGCATAAATAATAAACATTCAAATGATTTTATAATAAGGATTATTATTTTTTTAGAAAAATATAATTTAACATAAAAATATTACGTTATGTAATTATGTTTTTAGTTTATAAATATTCTGCATAATGTGTCAAGTTTATATAAAAGAGTACAATATTATTAAAAAAATGTTCTTGACATAAATATAGACTAAAGTGAATACAACAACAACATACCTAGTAGAGTCCCACATACTGGACAAGTAGAGTATACACAAACCTTACCCCTAAAAGAGCAGTTGTTTCATATAGACCTCGGCTCAAGGAAAATATATGGACTAAATCAAATAACAAACTCAAAATATGGGCAAAAGTGTGTAAATATTTCTCCAAAGGTCAAAGAGCGTAATTTTCTCTTTATACTTTTCATTCAGTAACTTGTGCTTTCCACCACCAAACAAGAATTACAAGGTTTTAATATTGTAGAACTATGGTGCTCTTGGTGAAGAAGAATCCTATTTTTAGCTTGTCGCTACTCTCAGAGTATGATAGCGTGAGCTGCTAACGTGTGCCAACTGACGGAATGGCGAAAGGAAAGAAGAAAAATAAAGTACCCAAGCTGATGGTGACGTCGGGAAGGGTGGAGCATATAGATGTGGGAAGCCAAAAATAAGAATGGATGATACAACAGGGAAGGAACCAATGGAACAGTGGCCACCTCTTCCTTCGAAGGAGGTAACCACTAAATCTATTAGAGTAATACAACTGGAAATGAATGGAGACAATGAATCTCAAGACGAAACAAGTAGTAATCAACTAGGAGAAATGCAAGGCAGTGTCATACAAGACCCGAAGGAAGTAGAGCCAACAAAAAATGGGTAAATTTCTTCAACTCAAGTAGGTTGTCAGCTAAAGGGATGAGTCTGATCTATATAACTCCAATCATGAAGAATGGTAAAAAAGTAATTGAGTTGAAGAAGGAATAAATTAACAAAGCAATAGAGGAGTGGAAGCAAGCCCTCATTCTGTATGTTGTTGGGGAATCGCCTACCATATGTGCGACGGAAAGGTACATTGCTTAGCAAGTTAATATTGTGAGTAAGCCTAAGGTGTACTACCATAATGATGGATACTTTTTAGTGCGATTTGCTAATATGGATGGTAGAAATGAAGTGTTGTACTCAGGACCACACTTGCTAAATAATTGACCCGTTTTTGTGAAGGTTTGGAGTCCTGAGTTTGATTTCAACAAGGAAGTGTTGCATACAGTATCAATTTGGGTGAAATACCCTAATTTGCCTCTGAATTGCTGGAGTATAGACTCCTTGAGCAGGATTACCGGTGGTTTAGGGGAACCATTATATGCAGATGAATGCACTGCTAAGGTTGATCGAATATCGTTTTCTCGAGTGCTTATTGAATTGGATGTGGCTAGGAAATTACCTAAAAAGCTGAAAGTTGAACACTACTAAAAAAAACAGTGAATACCGACCTAAAAATTACCTACCTCAAATGGAGGTCGGCAATTTCCGACTTCCGCAGGTCGGTATTGTTAAAAAGAATAAAAAATAAAACTTTAGAAAATCGACTACAAGTAGTTGGTTTTTATGCAAAATAAAGCAGGAAAACCAAATTCCGACCTCGAGGTCAGAATTTTTCCCGAAAAAATGAATTACAATAAAAATCCACCTCTTGATGTCAGTATTAAATAAATAAATAAATAAATAACAATATTTTATTTTTTCTCAATTAAATATAAAAAAAAAATTGAGCAATATTTTGATTTAATTTTATTTAATTCGTCTTTTGGAGGACGATTTTGTGTAAAATAAAAAACAAAAAAAATGATAATACCGATTTCCGAAAGTGGGTAAAATTAAATAGTATGTAATTAAATTAATTTTCATTAAATTATTTATATAGTGACTTCCAGAAAATTAATAAATTAATAATTTCAATTAACTTTATAAATCGTCCTCCGGATGACGGTTTTATATAAGTTAAAAAAATAAATTAAATATAAAATACCGACCTCTCGATGTCAATATTATTTAATTAACAAGATTACTTTTTATTTATCTTAAAATTTAATGTGATACCGACCTCATGAGGTCAGTATTTTTTATTAAATCTAATTACTTTTAATAAAAGCGACATTCAGAGGTCGGTTTGTTTAAAATATTCCTATTAATCATAATTTTGCTATTGTGCATAACACTAAATTTTCATTTTACACCTACAATTAATTGTTCAAAAAGTGTAACAATGTTGTATACTTTTCTAAATAAAAAGTTAGAATTCGTGGAATAAACAAAAAAATATCTATAATCCATATTTAGAGTATGAAATTACATTGTTATGAATTAGGAGAGATAATAATACTTATATTTCTAGAGTAATGTACAAATTCTATCAGTTCGTCGTCAAATCATGAACTTAATATCTCATGTCATGATGTAGAGTTGAAGAGTTAACATATAATCCATTCGAGTATGAAATGCGAGATAATACTCGTAGAAATGTCATGATAACAATTAATTAAATTTTATATTTATAAATAAATGGTTTAATTATTTGTATGTATAACCTTCAATGTATTATCTCATTTTATGAAATAGACAATAGAACACCATAAATTATTGTACAAAACAAGTTCTATCAAAATTATTACGTAGTGATCATATCGTAGGCAATGACATGTAAATGATATTTATTGGAGTATGAAGTACGTTGATTATATATTAGTAGTTCAAATATCGTATACATTATCAATTAAAGAAATACCAATAATCAATTCAAGGAGATTTATATATTAAATTTGATATTGATAAACTTCTGTTGATCGATAAAATTAAATTTATATAATTAGGAGGTATATAATTTAAATTTATAAAATTAAATTGATCGATAAAATGAAATATATAAAAATTAAACTTCTGTTGATGTGTAGTTAAATTATATATATATATATATAATTTTAATTAATAAAATCTACCTCAAGAGGTGAGTTTATATTAAAATAAATTAATAAATATCAACCTTAAGAGGTCGTTATATTTAATTTATTATTCTATTTAAATAATATCAACTTCACGATGTCGGTATTTATTAAATATTTTTAAATATAGATAATTATTTTAAAAGATACCGACATCCCATGATCGTAAATTAACACTTTTTTTTAAAAAAGAACGGAAAAGGGTCAAAATTATCCTTCAACTATTCGAAATAGATCAAATATACCCTTCAACTATTTTTGGGCTCAAACTACCCCTGCCGTCTAACTACTGGATCACTTCTACCCTTCCTCTTAACGGACTAATATGTGGCATCCAACATGTAAATAATAACGCCACGTGGACGTCCACCTAAGCACAGCAATGTGACTAACCCACCCACCCCTTAAATCCTCCCCGTA
This sequence comes from Solanum piurae, assembly GCA_029582685.1. NCBI lineage: Eukaryota > Viridiplantae > Streptophyta > Magnoliopsida > Solanales > Solanaceae > Solanum > Solanum piurae. The sequence goes on along the minus strand of JAJOOO010023016.1, from coordinate 15,664 downwards.
GGTTCTCTTTTCAGCCTCTTTCCGAGAACCTTTGCGTCGGTTCCTTCTTCTTCACTATCATTCTATTTCTTGTCTTTTTTTCTTGATAATCGTGAAATTCAGATTCAATTGTTTTAGATTTACTAGTTTTGAGGAAACTTCAAATTTCAATGCATAGTTTGAAATGAATGAACATTGAATCTACGTCTGTGATTATCTTAGGATTTGCGCATATGGATTTAAAATTCGGAATACTTGATGAAATTTGAGGATGATGTATTATTGGAGAAAGGTTGCTATCAATATGAATTGTTGCTTGAATTTGAGTTTGTACACTTGATGTGGCTAGATGCATGTTTATTGAGATCTATATTGACTATTGATCCTTATCTCCTGGAAATGAACTTTATGGCGGCAATTGGTGCTTTGCTCCTGCGAAAATTATAGTTTCGATTATCAGTCTTATATATTCTTATGCATCTAACTGATATTGAAATCCTCAAAAGGGGTTCTACCATTTTATTGTATGAAGTACACATATATACACATATAATGAACTGTTTCTGAAATATTTCTTGGTTGGAACCTCTGGCACCTCCATATTGCAGTTCTTCAAGCCTTTAAGAATCAACCAATTCACGCTCCATGTTCGCTAACATATTGATCTCTGGATCCCTCTAAAATGAGTTGAACAATACCTAATTTTCCTATCTGCCTTGAAATTTGCAGTAGCTACTTTTAATGGGTAGGTGGATTAGTCACTTTGGTGTGATTAGGTGGACGTCCACGTGACGTTATTATTTACATGTTGGATGCCACATATTAGTCCATTAAAAAGAAGGGTAGAAGTGATCCAATATTTAGACAACAAGGATAGTTTTGAGCCCAAAAATAGTTAAAGCGTATATTTGATCTATTTCGAATAGTTGAAGGATAATTTTGACCCTTTTCCGAAAAAAGAATGATAATCTCAAAACCCTAAGTCATGTCTTTCACTCCTAAACCTCTCTCTATCTTCTCACGCCCACCCACCCCCGACCCACCCTCGACTGGCGCTACAGCCCCGACTCATCAACAGCAACACGTCATGCCAACCTCCCCTACCGGCGCGCCGCTTCGATCGGCAGTAGCAGGAGCTCGGTAGCAGCAGAAGCTGCGCGTGGGTGGCAGAGCAACAGGAAACTCCGAGCTCCATTTTTCTGGTAAGGTTAACTCTATTTTCCTCTCGGTGATTGGCGTGCATCGTTTCCCCTCTCACACTGATGCAGTAGTTTATTAGTCGGGGAATTGTTTTCCTTTACTTTTGTTTCTGGCACTCCTCATTTTACTACATCGGAGACTGCACCTTGTGATGCCGCCGCATATCCACGCCTGTATATACACACAAAATTCACATTCACATCATAACGAATCGCCGATACAATCCTCTGTGTTTTTTTTATTTTGCTTTGAAAAAATTATATATAGGTTCATAGAGTCCAATCCCCTGTTTACGTTAAGCATAATTCTGAAATAATGTTGTGAACAAACCACAGAATTCAACTCAGATGCACTATATATGTTTATATAGCGGAATCTTTTACAATGTTGAGGAATGTATTATACTATTATTACACTTATATTATGTTTGGGTTTGCCAACTTGCATTGACCTGAGGATAACAAACATTATTTCTTTTCGTGCTAGGCAACTGAGTAAGCTCATCAAGTAGTGGATGCTGAGTTAGAAATGAATTTGGAGCATCCTGATCACATTTTAGAAGAAGTTAATAGAGAAGAGTTAGATATGCCAACAAATATGGAGGAGGATGAGGAGGAAACTTTCGAAGAGGATAAATGGATAGATGAGGAGGAAACTTCCGAAGATGATGCATGTGAATGGATGGATGATGAAGAAACTTCCGAAGAGGATGAATAACAATTTGTATGTTGTGTTCATTATATTTAGCTATTGATATTTGAGTATACTTTATATTTTAGTAGTTTCAAATCATTTGTTTTGAATATCTGTCTTTGGTGCCAAAAATGTTTTAGCGTTTGTTCGACATTGTGACACACTATTTGGATTAAGCCTTATGTTATGATAACTTTGTTTGATATATTTGTTCGACATTGCGACATTATTTTGTACTACTCTGTTTGAATCTTTATATTTAATTGATATAGATGATAAATAGAAACAAGGGTAAATAAAAAATATCTTCTAATACAAAAAAGAAATTTAAGGTCAATGTTATGAGAAGGCCCACTTGGGTCGTGATATCTGATGAGCCCTCTCGAGTTAATATTTCAAAACGAACCTCAGTTTCACCTACTCGCTCGATACACCAGTCACATAATGCCTCTACTCATGTGGCTCCATAATGTGGTTATTCTATATCTACACCCAATGTGGTACCTAGTTCGGGTTACCAAACATTGCAGGGCTATTCACATCTTGGTCGTGAGTCTACCATACCATCGGCTAGTGCTAGTGAGTACAATAATTTGAATACTAATAGTGGATCAATTGAACTTTTCAATCTTCGTCTTGAGGCTAATGGCTCAGAGCCTAAGACTCCCACCACCCAACACTCAGATGCACATGGTCCTCAGCCAGTCGATAGAGACAATTTCCAGAGATTCGTCATCGAGCTTTTTAGGATACAAGAATGATTTAATTATGTTTCATCTTTCATTTACCTATTTATATTTTAATTGATTGATTATTTTTTGTTTACCCTACTTAGTCAATGAACTCATATTTCAGCTTACGTCCGAATGTGGGTATGGCAAATATTATTTTAAAGTGCATCGGAACTCACTATAATGGTGTGCACCCGAATTGGAGTTCGATTCCACTTAACACTCGTGGGAAGATGTTCAACGAATTTAAAATAAGATCTATATCAATTAAATACACATTATATACATTTAAATTCACTATTCATTTGAACAATATATATTTAGTTATTTTTTATTAAGAAATATTACGTATGGGCTCCCGAACATGAAGAAGAAGTTCAAGTGAACTTCAATCTTAAAGCTTCAAAGCTGCTTTCTAGCACATTTTGTGATTGTCGGAGAAAAAACAGAATTCCTAAGTTTATGTTTCCAGATAGATGGGCTCTGTTACCGGAACATTGGAGTACTGATTAAAAATTTAAAAAGCGTTGTGAGATGGCTCACGTATCAGAAAAGGGAGGCTCTTTGCACACTAGTGGAGCTATTAGCCAGGTTACTAGGAAAGAAAGAATGATATACTTTCTTAATTTAGTAAAATAATTTTTTTCTTTTTTGATAAGTAGTTTTTGGAGATTAATGAGACCAAATTCTATATATGTTATTTGCAGGAAAATGAGTTGGGTAGGTAGGTAGCTGTAGAAGAGATGTTCAAGGTTACTCACGTAAAGAAGAGTACGAACCCCACAGAAGAAGAAAGATGGATTGAGCCACATGCTAAAGAGACATATGTAAGAACTCCATTCAAACTAATATTTTTTTCTTGTATATATTACATTTTTATTCTTAGAGTTCTTTGTTTAAATTACACGATAGGTTGATACGAATATCTTAGGAATATCGTAGTAATCTACCTCTTGAGAGTCGGGACATACCATTACACAAGAAGAAAACGAGAATCTTTGAAAATAGAGTGCAGGTGAATATCATAGGAATATCATATGCATGTCTTTCTTAAAGGGAAAACACATTAAAGATGATTTTTCATCAACAATTTTGATCAAAGTTTTCAAAAAAAAGTTCAATGATTATGCGAAACTTCATATTTTCTAGCAACAAATCACTATCATTGGCACGGCCCTTAAATTATCTAGTTTTTTTTACTTATATTTCTACTTCTATTATATAGAAAAGCCATCATAAGGACGAACAAGGGCAAAAGAGTCATTGTGCTCAATAAAAAATCTATCTTCCTTTCCTTACACGGTACTCCTAATATAATATTCTAGAAGAATCGGGTCTCTTCAGTTCCAACAAAACAAATAGAAAGACATCTCTTTTGTTCCAACTTAGAATAGGATTGCTCACTTAAGTCCTCTTCGTCTTCTTTCTGTTCTCTTCAAACTTACCAATTTCATACTTAGACCCATGCTTGTTCTCTCTTCAATGTTCTTCAACATTGAATGCATTTCTTTTGTTTATCCTTTTCAGCCTTTTTTAAGGAATACGTTTTCAATTTTCTCAGTTGAATGATCTAAAATGTTAGGTATTAATTTTGCCTAAATTTTGTTCTGTGTGTGTAATGTTTATGACTTCATCATGTGCAAGATCATAAGTAGCTCTATGTTTTGCCGTGTTATTATACTGTTGTGATTATATTCAATAGAATCAGGGAGTTGCTTCTAATATAGTAATATTGGAAGTTGTCAAAGTCTACCTGTTGTTCGTGGTTTCACATCAAAGCTACTTTTTTTTATTTGCGTGCACATATCCATTAATTCCACGAGATACTTATCACCTCCCAAGTTCAAGGTAATTCTTACCCACCATAATTATTGTCTTTGATAATATGTGCATTAACCTGTGGTTTATTCATAATTATTCAATCTGCTCTTGAGCATTAATATGATAGTTAGCGTAAACTAATAATAGCTGACACTAGCTCAATTAAACTTAGGTTTTTTTTATGAATATTGATATTGTCCTATTTGAGAGACTTGAGAGTAATTTTTCTGTTGCATTGATAACAAGTAACAGAGATTATAGTCCTGAAGTCCACACATGTATTTGATTCTCTCACCATAAATTCATGTAAAGAGAATCTCTCTGAATTGCTTTTTGTGAAGTGTTTCACTATGCCAATATATTCTTAAAGAGTGTAATCGATGATTGTTCATGAAAGATGAAATCTTTAGTATTGAAATGAAATAGACATGGATAGAATATACTGACTACTGACTCGAAGTAATTTGCCAATGAGGTGAAACCCATTTTAACTAATATAAGAATTCTTTGTTGTGTTGTCTACTCTTAATTGTTATCTCTCTTGAGGAAGTTTTTCTTAATTGTAGGCCTGTAATTAGTATAATAGTTATTGCATCTCTGCACAAAAAATTCTAGACTTCCTAATTTATACATTTATTTTACCTTTGTAAGGTCTCCAACCTCTCATTACATGTTGTGTTTTAGTGGGAAAAAATAAAATTCACCTTTGACTGATAACAGAAAAGAGTCCATTTAGATTTAATGTTGTTCATGTTTACTTAAAATCACAACCAGCTCTCCGAACGTTCTTGATACTATTAAGATTAGTACAATTGTGAAATTGAATCTTAAAGGTTTATTAAGAATGCAAAGCAAATAAAAAGTTTTCTTTTAGTGCAAAGACAATTAGAAATTTTAATCCATTTCTATCACGTATGGTAAAATATAAAGCCGACTCACCTTCAACATTTTGTATGGTTTTCAAATTCCTAATTTTAAGCATGATTTTTCAAAATGACACCCTTCATATATTATTCCACTCTTCCACAACACTCTCTGGCTATCTTATTTTTATTGTGGTTATGAGTAACATGTAAGTATTCATGGCTTTGGGTATATACTCCTCCTTCCTCCTTGAATGTCATAAACCATATTTCATGCTTCACAAAACTCTAAAATGTATGAAATTTTCTGATGCCTACTTCTGTGAGTCTTTTTTTTCTTGGTTATGATTTGAGACTATATGGAAGGCTCATCATATTGAACAAACGTTGTTGGATTACACAAATAGAATTAAACTCAAAATTGACATCTATGCTGACATGAGCAAATTTTAGACATGCTTAGCTATGATCTTATTTTGATTATGTTACCATAACTGTTGTTCATCCAAAAAGTCCTTTTGATTTATACTCTCAAGTCTCAATTAATGTCTAATGGCTACTCAAAGACACCCCAAATGGATCTTAATTCAAATCACTCTGCACTGCTGAGGTAGAATTCTGACCACTAAATGATGTTGCTGCTTGAAATGTAGGCAAAGCTGTTGATGAGAACATGCTTGCGGCTGTGTTAGTACCCATGTTTGGCGTTGCAGACTGTTCTGTCGATGTGTCTGATAAAAATGGATTGTAATGATTAGATGGTCTTGGTTCCAATACTGGAAATTTGATTATAGTTATTCATATTAGAAACTATTTTAGGACACTATTTGAAAACAATATCAATGAGTGTCAATGAATTCTGATTATACAATTTGTCTAAGTAGAAAGACATGAAGTTGCTAACGTTGTTAGAGGTGGTAGGCGATGCTTTTGTTTGTGGGGTTGCTTCAAACAATACCATATCCCAACCACTATTTGGACCATTTCTTGATACTGTTCTGGATCTTGACTTTATTAGAAGGCATTGAAAGATGGCAATGACGATAAGACAATGTGAAAGTGTCGTAGTTAATGTTAATAGCAACAGTATTAGACATGGGTTGTACTGACTTTGTTTGTGAGGTTGCTTAAAATTCCAAATTCCAACCATTGCTTGAAGAAGCCTTAGTAGGTAATACATTTGTTCCATTTCTCGACACCTCTTTTGATTTTTGTTGTTCTGAAAAGGCGTTAAAATATGTTGATGTTGGCTTTAAAGCCTCATTTAGTACAACTTCCCATCCTTTGGCTGAACTTGAATCCAAATGTAATCTTTTGTATAATCTATTTTTATTTAGCTTCTTTATTGTAAAGTTCTTTCGCTTTCTCTGCAACCGGATGTTAATTCTGATTTGTCTGTCTTGCCTTTTGCTCTCTGTTGTGGTTTGTATGTTCCTGTCTTTGTGTAGTATTTTAGGGTGTGGTAAGTATTGCTCTCCTACCATTTTTTTCTTTATAAATTATTCAGGTGTAAATGTTGTAAGTTTTTGTTTGTGATATATATCGTAGCTACAATTCATAACTATCAAGTTTCAACATATAAACACATAAATATTAATCAATATTATACTCTATTCAAACTTTACTTTAGTATTTTTTTTCATGCATTTTTCCTTGGAAAATAATCAATGAAAAATATAGAAAAGTTACAGAGATGTCTAATAAGATTCATAAAACGATTAAATTTTTAAAAAAACACATGCTATAAAAGGGCTAAGAAATGCGGATCGTGTAGATTGATGCCACATGACAAGAAAAATCTCCTTAAATGTGACAATGAGCAAAACTAATGAAGTTTTTTTTATGAAGAATGCAATAGTAAATAATTTTATCACGCCTGGTTTGATTCGTCAAAGATTAATGCATCTCTGTAGCAGAACAATTATGTTTGATGGCTATAAGAACTAGCTGTACAATATAGAAGACTAGCAAAGAATGAAGTTAACATTATGATTATATTGTCATTTTTAGAGATGTCATATGTTAGCTGATACAAGTTCTCTTATCATTATCTATATATATATATATATATATATATGACAATCTATAGACTAAATTGGCAAAAAATAACCCATTTTTAATTTATTGGCAAAAAAGAACTTTCTTTTATTTATTTGTCATTCAACATTATTATTTTTTCTTAAAATATGTATCTTTGTTCTCCTTATTTTTCTCTAAATACGTTTGATTGCTCTTTTTTTTCTTCTTGAAAACGTATTTTTTTTTATTATTCCGTTTTTATCTCTCCTCTTTGTTTGTCAACCATTTTAAAATAGAATTCTTCTCTTTTTTGTCTCCTTTATTTTCTTTCTAGAATTCTTTTTATACGTATATTTGTTTCCCTCCCAAATTTTCTATTCTTCTCTTTAATTACTTTGTTTATGAAAATCAGATATAACAATATGTTTATTAATGAATACTTCTAATAATCATCTTTTATATATAATTTTGTTCTTGTCCAATTAATTGTTGAATTTCATGATTTGTGGATAGTGAAGTTGTTTCAATTTTGATTTTGCGAAAATTTAGGTCATTAATTTTATTTTTTTTCATTCTAAAATCTTTTTCATATGTATATTTGTTGCTCTTCTATTTTTTTCTTCTTATTCTCCTTAATTTACTTTGTTTATGCAAATCAGATGTATGTTTATTCATTGGTCCTCTCAAAATCTTCTTTTAATATATAATGATGTAGTGTTTTTTCCCACTTAATTTTGAAATTTCTTGATTTGTGAAATTAAAAAAAATTTAACTTTTTTTTGGCAAAAATTCAGGTTAGAGTATTTGGAATTTTTGTTTCCAATTTCATGGGTAATAAATGTTCTCATAAGATCATCATAAAAAATAGAATGTTGATTTTGATGAATACAAACCAATGTATATCAATAAATCTTCATCTCAATTTGAATAAATGTATACAAATTTATTAGGTGAATACAGACCAATAAATACATAGATGAATACGAACCAATGTATACATAGTGTAGTTACCGTATACATAACAAAAATCACATGTACAATTAATAAATAATATTTAATTTGTACATTTATCATATTAACTTCATTCTTATATTCATTATAGTTATAACCTATAATTGTTGGTAATATTCTTATGTATACATTATAAGTTTATGTATACATGCTACAATTATTGTATACATCAATAAAATTTACATGCCTATTTTTATGATTGATTTTTTGTGTATGCATATAGATGTTTTTATGTATACATTATGTAATTGCAACTTCAATTATTATTTTATTATATATATATAAGTGGGAACACCACAAATGAAAAGTTGAAATACCAAAATGCCCTTATAAAATTAAATGACTATTTACAATCTTTTAAAGGTAAAAAAGTCTGATTTTTTCTATTTTTGCTTCTCTTTTTTCACTAATTCTTTGCATTTCAATTAATTGGAAGTCCAAAAGTCCATGTAATGTGGGCAACATCTTATAAACAGAAGTTCAGAGATCACGAATGATCTTACGTCCGTTTCTCAGCCAAAATGGTGAGTCTTATTTTGAATTTGAACTTCTTTTTCATTCCCTCTATTAATGTTTTGTTCAATTCTTCAAACTTTGTTCTTAAAATTTCTCTATTAAGAACTTATCTTTTTTCCTAATTTTTCATAGAGTATTAGGTATTTACAAATGTATATTCATTTTTGATATGAATTGCTGGAGAATATGGGTACTAGAAACAAATGTATTATCTTACACAAGCGCAAATAAAATTAGATTTATTGTGCACATGAAATGACTTTTTTATATATCAAACTGAAGATGACATGAGGCAAAATAATTTCATAGGCTGTATATAATTTTTTATGAATATTTTATTTCTACAAATAAATTATTGTTTTGTGTACGAAAAATGTGATGAACATATCTTTTGATATCTATATTTCTAATTTAACAATGATGATTTAATTTTGATGTCGAGCAGAATTAAAGTATATAGATACTGGAAAGTTCATGATTATCATGATCACATTCTTTCTTCCATTTTGAATCTCCATGTAATTGTTATTTTAATATTAAGATTGCCTTTCTCTTTTTTTTCATCTCTATTTTATTTTTATTTTTTGGTGAAAATATTTGAGTTGTTATACCATGAAACTTATTTTTTCATATTTGCCCTTTTTTTCATTTATCAGGTATGCTTCTTTTAAATTTCTCAACTCTTTAGTTATAAGTAGTATGAATACTCTTTGCAAAAATAAATAAATATTGTTTACAAAATAGTGACATGCATTTTTTATTTATCGATATATAATTCATTTCCTTTTAGATCAAGTTATCATGAATTTTTATTTTAGGATTGTATTTTTTCCGATTCAAGAATCTCTTAATATACTTTCTAATTAGTCTTATATTTGGATAATTAATACTACAAAATAGTAATTATGTAGGAATAAAAGGCTAGAGAATTTATATAATCTCAAAAGTATCCAATTATGAATATATGTTGTAATCAATATGATGCAGTTAGAGAACATTATTACTATGATAAATACTACTAATATGTCATAGCATCATCATATCATCATATCATATATTATTAAAAGTGGAAAGCTCCAATCTTCATAGTTGGATTATCATTTTGTCTCTCCACTAAATTAAAATCTAATTAAATTAATTAAATAATAATATTTTAATTAAATAATGTCATAATTAGAATTCCAATAACTTCACTTTGATTCGTTAATAACTTATTAATTATTAACCGAGATAATAAAACAATGATTATTAACATATCAAAACCTTCACTGCTAATAATTTTTAGCCCCTTCAAATCTAAATCAGTTACAAAAATTATTTACAATGACCCGTGTATTACCTATCATTAAATGATTTATTTTCTCTATTTAATATTTGTCTGCCACTTAATGGAAATACCTATATGTCTCAAAAGATTAATTTATCAAGTTAAACTTTTCTTTATTTTGGAGAATTTGAGAAGTTATTCCATAATATGAAGGGATTGTAATATTTAATGTGTATATTAAATGGAATGCCAAAGAAATCAAATGTATGTTAATTAATTTAGAGAAAATTTTAAGAATAGTAAACATAAAAATTATCTGATTTATATAAATCGTAGGCATCTGATTTGCAGGCATTTAATTTGTAGAAAATCACAGCAATTTGTATAAATCATACGTCTATGTCTATGGAAATTGAGTTTGTATATGAATATGTTCTTTGTGTTAGGATAGAGTGGCGAGCGAGATTAAGAGAGAGAGGAGAGATGCGAGCGGGAGAGGGCAGAGAGCGGAGAGAGGTGAATGTGTGTGTGTATATATATATATATGATTGTGTTTGCTACGAATTGAAATATAATAAAATTGTAGCTATAACATTTATTTTGAATTAATAGTTTGCTATAATGCACAAATATTCCTTAATTTTATTATGCCTATCACTATTAAATAAAAGAAGTTGTATAAAAATAAAATTGATTAACCACTTGACATGCTAATTTTATTTTGTTAACTTATTTTTTCTAGGGTAAAAAACTTAAGTAGTCAAATTAAGTACCTTAATTACTACTATATAGCAATTTTTTTTTTTTAGTCTATATGACAATAGTTTTTTTTCCAAAAATAGGATTTAATATAAAAAAAATAGCAGAAAAAGTCAGCCACGATTTAGTAAGATTCCCTGATTTCCTCCAATTCTTTTACCTTCCACGATTTACTAAAATCAGTTATATATTCTCTCCCATCAAAAAAAGGTTTTTTAACAAAAATAAAACTCTCTTTCTGCACGTTCTGGTCGACTGTTTACTCATGGATATTAACAAATTTTCAATCATAATTCAACACAACGGATGATGAGACGCATCAGGTATTTCAGATAAATCGCGATTGATTTGGTGTTTTTTAAGTGATTATTTTAGTGATTACATGTTTTTTGTGTTACAATCTGAATTAAGGACGTTTAAAAATCACTTTTGTAGATTGAATTTGTCTATATTGAGTGGTGTAATTGATCGTGTAATTTACGTTGTTTGTATTCACCAATTTCGTGATATTTTTTTGGTAATTATTGTTTGATTTAATTTGTAGGGTTTTGTGGTTTATTATAGGATTCGTATTTCTTGAATCTGTTTTAGTAAATTAGTTGCTGAAAATAATGATGTTTTTTAGTTGGTGTATAAACAATACATTTTATACAGAAATATTGGTAGATTAATGTGTAATTGATAGTGTGAAAGGTGAAGATGGTTTGGTGTAATTGGTATTGCTTATTATGTTTTCATAAACAACATAAGTCATAAAAATTGAATAAATTTTGGTATATTATTAGGAGAAATTAATATTTATTTGACATAATATGGTATATTATGATTTAAAGAGACGTCAACATTCTTTTATATTTTTTGGTTTATATTTAGTTGGTGTAAATTTTATCAACTTGTTATTGAAGTATATGGTATATGGTGTAAATGTGTATATGGTGTAAATGTGCGAGTTTGATGTAATATCAACTTGTAAAATTTATGGTATATATATTGAAATATATGGCATATCAAATTTTTATATTAGGTTTTTAATACCACCAACATTCTTTTAGTTTTTGGTATATTTTGATAGTGTAGTTGATGTGTGTGTGTATATATATATAAATATTGAAGTAACTGTTAATTTTTTAGTTATTCATAAACAACATATTTGAGATAATATTTTCATGTAAACAAAAACAATTTGAATACAAAAAGTTTGGATACATTGAAATCACCATTCTATTTGTAATACAGGTAGATACGTTGATTACAATATTGAAGGAGTGATATATGATGCGAACATCAAATATTCCCGCACATATTTTGAAAGTGATAATGATACCATCAATTGTAAAAAAATAACCAGCTAGACCACCAAGTAACGACCGACGAAGGGAAATTCAAGAGGAGTAAATTAACTTGTAGTAAATGTGGTACATCAGAGCATAACAAAAAGACTTGCCCAATATTGCTTGTCAAAATTAACATTGATGTATTATTTTCAATTATTTTTTTGTTGTTTTTTGGCAAGAATTCTGAATTTTTTAAAGAATGTTAATTGCACTTTTGTCCAACTTTGATTATTGTTGATTGGTTTAATGGTATTATATTGATCAATTAATTGTCATATCATTGGTATTGATAAGAAATAAAATGTGTGATTTTCAACCATTTGAACTATGATAAAAATTGATTAGGTAGTTAAAGATATTGGTGTAACTATGGTCAAAACGTTGGAAATTGATTGTTAGTCAAATACAATGTTGCATTCTTGGTGAAAAACACAATACAAAATGTTCCAAATAATTGGTTCTATATATTATGACTGAATGTTGGTGTTAAATACAAACCTACCACAATAAATTCATACGATGATCAAAATATAAAGGGGCATTTTGACAACCACTGAAACACAACATTGTGATGTATTCTTCATTCATTTGAAAACAAAATGTGTAATTACTTAATATTGGTGTAATAAGCACATACACAATTAGTGTAATAGTAGTTTAATTAGTTCACACGTTCATAATAGTAGACGTATGAGTTAGCAAAAATATTGATATTATATACCAACTTCCAATCACCATAATATTGGTGTAATAATGACATATGGAAATAAAATCAGTGGTTTATATTGGCTAAATTATTGGTATTATACACCAACCTCACATTGATGTGTTTTTTTTTTTTTTTTTTTTTTTTAATGTTTTGGTCTAGAATTCTAAAACTTTTATCCAACTTTCATTACAGTTGCTTGGTTTATTGGTATTTGAATGATTAACGTACACAATAGGGGTACTAGAATTGTAATTAGTTCACAAGTTCGTAATGGTTCAAGAAAAAATTAAACGGAAGAAGATGGAAGAGTTTAGACTTTTGACAGACGAAGAAGAAGGTTTGAATTTACCTAGGGAGTAAGTAACTACCAACTTTATTGGTAACATAAAAGGCTGCATTAAAAGAGGAAGAAAATAAATATGATCTGCAAGGCCATTAAATGTAAAACGAGGAGAGAATAAAATCAAGGAAACGTGTAAGGATGAATCTGTAATTGAAAAGATAAAATTGATAAAATTTAATATCCTAATTATACTCTAACACAAAAAAGGCACGCAATCCAAAAAATATGAGAGAGAAAATAAAAAAAATTAAGAGATAAACTTGATAAAATTTAATACCTAATTATACTCCACAGAAAAAGGCACGTACTACAAAAAATGGAGAGAGGAAAATCGAAAATATTAATTCACATAAATACGAAAATTAATTATTTTGTTATGTTTGTAAATTAAAAACTATGTTTGTAATTAAATAGAAGTATGTTGATGTTTTGTTAATTAAAGTGTTAAGTCGTATATTATTGTAATTTTCACTTTTTTCTATCGTGTAGTCTCTTCACATTCACTTATCACTTTGCAGTATTTTTTGTAAAACATTATGAAAGTGTATAATTGTGTTAATTTTTAAGTTTATTTTCTTACATTACCCTTATTTGGTGTCGCCTTCCTGCTTTCTATCCAACATTATCAAGTTGGCAAATTTTCTTTTCTCATCAAAGATCATTATTCTTTTAATTTGGTGTATTTGCTTACAACATCTGCAACATATTGGTAAGAACAATATAATGTTTCAGTGATCCATTTGGCCTTTTAATTATTATAGTCCACATTCGCAACATGTAAGAGCATATCGAACAAAAAAAAAAACATGCAAGAGCTCATATATAACCTTTTTTTTAAAAAAATAATCCAAATTAGACCTATAATTATTTAAAATTTATTTAAATATAAATTTATTAAATGATTCGAATTATATTAAATTCATAAATATATTAGTCCAAATAAATATTATGGATTAATATAATTGAATTAATTATTTAAATTCAATAAATATGAATTTAATTAAAGCCCGCTCCATAAAGCCCATATGCCATGTCACTTGAATCTAATTGGCCGAAGGGAGTCCTATTCCAATCACAACTCCCCTATTCTAAAACTATAAATAGGGGTCTTCGTAATTAAGAAAAGGGGACCAAGAATTTTAATGTCACGACCCAAACCGTCGTGATTGGAACCCACACTAACACTCCGGTGGGAGAACCACTACTACCTCCAAACTAAGCAACTACACCAAAACTAAAATAATTAAGTTACGGAAGCAAGTTAATTAACTAACAAATGCGGAAGTAAATACCTAAAACCTGAAAGTCAATGTACCGAAACTCTAACAACGACAAGTCTAAGAACAAGGGGTACAACCCCAAAACTAAACAACACCTTAACAATTAGTCTGAGTTCGAAAAGAGTGGACTTAAACAAAAGAGAACTCAAGGCAGCCCGAAAGAACTAGCTCACCCTTGAATTCGAAACGGTCACTGATCTTCTAAATGAGGTCTGCCAATAGCCGCCGGAAGATGCCCTGTACTAAACAAAAATAAGAGCAAGTGCAGTATCAGTACACAACCACAATATACTGGTAGGATCACGCGGCTATCCCACTAAGTGAAACATATATAAGTAATTACAACAATATAACCACGTAACATACCGAATATCAACAACATTGATTTACATAATCTTCACAGCATAAGAGAACCAAACTACAACAACTCTTAAAGTCCACTTGTGCAATGCATGAATGAAGTCCCATTCCCCCATTCACACTAAGTAGAACTCTTTGAGAAGTCATAAATCATAGTCCACAACAATAATTCAATATATAACAAGTAGTTGGTCCTCTCACGGAACCCAAAGTCAAACTGTTAGCATGTCGAAACGTGGCAATTCGATCCAACTGTTAGCATGCCGGAACGTGGAAATCCGATCCAAACTGTTATCATGCCGGAATGTGGCAATCTGATCCAAACTGTTAGTTTGCCGGAACGTGGCAATCCGATCCTGTAACACCCCAGAGAATTTTTCGAACTAAGACTCGAGCTGTCCTTCATGTGGAGTGAGATTTTACCGAGGAATAAAAATTTCTTGAGTGTTAAGGTCCCTATATGTAGCACATTGAGTTCCAAGAAGAGTTGAATTGGAAATAGTCATTTTTGGAAAGAATTCAAAAATCTAGAAAATTTGGCCAAGTATGGAAAAAAGGTGAGTTTTTGGTCAACTTTGAGCAGTTGTAACTCCTAGCTCAGAATGATTTAGGTGAATTTCAAGTTATGTATGGAAAGCCCTTGGAATGATCTTTCCAACGCCACTGAGTTTGCTCGATTCTGAGTTCGTATGAGTGAGTTATGCCCTTTGGAAGTTGGGCTGTTGGCACAGTCGCACAGGGCAGTTTAGTCCAAAAATTTTAAGGGTATTTTGGTCTTT
>JAJOOO010023015.1:0-18091 GCA_029582685.1 Solanum piurae | reverse complement strand
CCAGTGGGTTATGCACGTGACCTGAATTTAAATCTGATAATTAATTGGGTTTTCTTCATTTCTTTCTTATATTTGTTCATTTAATCCAATTTCTTTACTTGAGAAACTCCTTTACTGTTCTTCGATCCCTTTTACTTCCTATTTCTAGTTTTTGTTTCTTTCTATAATTTGGGGCTTCTGGCAATTTTGAAGGAAAATAAGAATTGCATAGACTATATTTTGGTTCATTAGTTTTCCTCGCTAAATAAACGAAAGTAAAGGAAAGAAGGGTAACCGAGAGCCTACTTATTCTATAAAGTTTCATACTTTTTCGAGAAAAAATATATATTTTCAATTCACCTAGATTGATTTCAGATTTTAGTTTTCAATTGTATTAGCACCTTCTGAATGAATAGACATACTAGAAGGGGACAAAGATAACATGATTTTAGAGGTAAAGAGATATCAAAATACCAAAAAATAAAGAGCAATAGCTGCAACACAACACTAAGAAGTGCAGCATAGTAGCAACACTAGATTAAAACAGAACTATAACATCATTTTAAAGTTCAAAACACTTGAAAATTCATAAAAATAACTCTAAAAGTACAGTATATTGGCAACACCGCAACACCTACGGATTTAGAATAATACAACACTTGAGAACAACAACACTTGAAAATGAAACAGAGGAACACCACATGAGAATGCAATATAGTTGCAGCATCATATCCACCAACAATCTGATAGCAATATAGTAGCACCAAAAAAGAGATATCAACACCTGAAAAATGCATAGATAAGCACTTGGATAAGGCTAAACTACCATTAACATTGAACACATATTAGCACTCAAAATAAGCTAAATTACCAGTGATACATTTTAACTTTGTGTTTGTTGAGAGTATTTCCAATCAGAATCTATATCAACTACTTCTTCTTGTCCAGCTCCTTTTTGTCTAGTTTTTTCTTTTCCCGCTTCTTCATGTCTTCTTCTAACCTGAATCATAAATTCACATATAAATTGTGTTAGTTTGAGATTATCCAATAAGAAACCAATTTTGATATAGTTAAGATATAATAGTACATGTAGTTTTTGACGAACTGAAGTAGTCTCTTGTGACACAACATTATATTTGCAAGTTTTTTTGTTATGACCAGACTTGTTGCATGTACTGCAGTCTAGAGATTGTTGCTTTCTTTTTATCTTTGTTCGACTTGCTCCAACTTCATCGGCTTCCTTTCTTCTCGCCTTTTGTTTTCTTCCTCTCTTTTTATTTTCTACGATTGTTGGAGGCAATGGAGGAACTTTAGTTGATTTAGCCCACATTTGTGGCCCATTTATCGGAAGAATTATATGCTCATAGATTCTTCTATATGTTTCGACTTTGTAACAATCATCCACATAGTCAAGAATGTTATCCTTCTTCGCCTGAATTGCTGCAATAATATGCTTGCAAGGAATTCCCATGATACTCCATTTTCTACAACTACATATTATGTTCTCCAAATCAACAGCCCAACTATCATGAATAGTAGCTCCTATAATCTCATAATTCCATTGATTAGATTTTCTAGGAAAATACTCACCCGTTGCAGTCTAATTTTTGTGCAAATTATCCTTAATCTTTGGACAAACATCATTCGAACTCCATTTATGCGCTTTCTCCCTATTAGCTAACATTCTAGCCATGAGAAGATATCGCAATTTCTCCAAAAGTGTCACAATAAGCTTGTCTCTAGCATCAAGGATCATCCTATTAAACACTTCACAAATGTTATTTAATAAAATATCACACTTGGCATCTGAAGAGAAATGAGACCTTGACCATTGGCTAGGTTCTTTGTCATTGAGCCAATCAGCAACATTGGGATCTAACTCTCTTATACGTACTATGCAAGCATCAAATTCTTTTACAGGGGTAGCCTTTGCAGCAGCCCAAAATACTTTTTTTTAATGTGAACCCACCAAAATTAGCTCTCTTAAAATTGTTATGAAGATGTCTCGCACAAAATCTCTGACTGACATATGGCAAAACCTCATTAAAAGCTTCAATAAGACCTTTTTGTTTGTTGGACATAAAGGTCCAACCAGTCTCATCTACATCTAAATCAGCTGCCAAATAGTTCAAAAACCAAGCCGACGACTCTTTACTTTCTTTCTCAACAATTGCATAGGCAATGAGAAATATATTATTATTACCATCAATTCCAACAACAGTTAACAGTTGAGTCCTATACATTGGACCCTTCAACCAACAACCATCCACGCCTATTATTTTTCTGCATCCTACCTTGAAAGCTAGCTTACAAGCAGCAAAATATATGTATATCATTTGAAATTTGTATGGCTCGTTCGATATCTCATTCTCAGTGAACTTCATATGAATTGTACTACCTGGATTTGTCCTATCAATTTCAATACAATAATCCCACATCACTTTTTATTGATCCTTGATATCACCATCAATCAATGCAATAGCTAACATCTTACCTCTTTTGGCTTGAGATAAAGTTACACTTACTCTATCTCTAAAATCAACTAAGCTCCAACCCCTGTTTGATTTAATTTCTGTGAGGTATTTTCTTGCAATGAATGATGATGTTATTTTTCTATTATCATAATGCCACTCCTTGCAATTATGTGTAGGAATGTACTTCATAATCTGGAAAGACGTATCCTTCTGCATTTTACATGCTGTGATTTTCCATTTGCACTCTGAATGTCTACAAATGGCCTTCATTCTATCTTTGTCATTTTTTAGCCACTGGATATACTTTCAATTCTTAATCTCATGAGTAACTATTGCACTTTTAAAATCTTTCTTGCTTTCAAAAACACATTCTAGAGCTAAAATTGGATTGTCTCCGTCTGTTTGTGGATTGAATGTAGGAAAGTTCAAGATCTCATTTTCAAAATCACTATGCAAATTTTTTGTGTCCGTAGAATCAACACAATCAGACTCTCCTTCTAGAGCTGTCATCTTTCTCTGTGCTTCGATACTAAGGATCTCCCATTCATCCACTATGTATTGTGCAGTCTTTTCATGTTTATCAACAAGTAAACCATCAGTTAACTCAACTTCTGAGTAGCTAAAATCCTTTGCCAATGAATTTTCATGAACAAGTTGTTGTCTGTTATTATCTGTAGCATTTGAGCTATGTATAGAAGTCATATCTTCTATATTGAAATATGAATCCAAGTGTTCGAAGTAAATTTCGATCATGTTGTCATTTGGGATGTTTTTGCGAACAACATGGGCTTCATTATCTGTAGACACCAACCTCCATCTATTACCAGATCTTCCACATCTATGCCAAAAAGTTTTTGAATTCTTTAAGTATCCACAAATCTCTGTCATTTTCTTAAACTCATCAAGGTCCAATTTGTTTGCATTAACATAATCAATAAACTATGTTGCCCTCAACATAATGCTTTTCTGGAGTACGTTTCATAACTCCTCCGTGGTGTATTTTGATACTGAAAAAATGATGTATCTGCCATCGATTCTAAAATAGAAAAAAATACATTCTAATCAACACAAATAATACATACATATACAACATGATATTAATATTAAAGCAAATAACAAAAAGTATAAATTTCAGGGGCATTGATTAAGTCATAAAACTTCTAAAATATTAACAAAGTTACAAAGCGGCATCTTTATATATATATATATATTCATAAATGTGCTTTTTGTGTTAAATTATTTTTTGCGATAGTGGGATTTGATTAAAAGAATTAAAAATAAAATCGTACTTACTATAAATTAGAGACGATTCTCTGTCATCCTTGCTCCTTAAAAACATTATAACTTCCAACTTTGATTATATTATTGAAGAAAGTATAATGAGTTTCAGATTTTAGGGTTATTTGGAGATTAGAGATAAAGAGGGGAAAAACTAAGAAAGAAGACTAATGTTTCAAAAGGAGAAAGCCCAAACGGCATTGCAATAGCAATAGTCTTTAATTTTAGAGGGAAACATATGAGAAGCACGTGCATAACCCATTGGTCTGTTAAAAAACTAACGGTGGTTAGGATGAAGACTGAAAATGCACCACTTTATTAAAGAATCAGGACTATTAATGCTCCACTAAAAAGAAATATGACTATTTTGAGTTTGAACTCAAAGATAATGGACTATTTTAAGCCTTTCCTCTTTCTTGTTTAACTAACTTTGTTTGTGTGGTTTAAATTTTATTAAATCCCCTTAACGAGGAACCTTTTGTGTTAATCTTTTAAGTGATTTTACTTAGTTAGTTGTCACACTTAATCATTTTATTTGAACTTTCTTTTCAAACTCATTTCAAGTGTTTAATTCCTTTAAAAAATTCCAAATTAGTCAAAAAATTCATAGGATAACTGCGTGTTAGCAGATACTTCAAATGCCTCCAAACCCCTTTTGAAGTGTAATGAGAACCTCAAACCTTCTACTCTGGTTTTTTTAAACTTAATTCTATTAAAGTCTTTAAAATCAAGTTTTCTTAATTTCTTTTAAAAAATCAAGTGACGACTTCTTTTAAAATCAATTTTTCTACTAAAGTTAAATTGATTTTTGAAAA
This sequence comes from Solanum piurae, assembly GCA_029582685.1. Classification (NCBI taxonomy): domain Eukaryota; kingdom Viridiplantae; phylum Streptophyta; class Magnoliopsida; order Solanales; family Solanaceae; genus Solanum; species Solanum piurae. The sequence continues at coordinate 13,545 of JAJOOO010023015.1, read as the reverse complement.
CCAGTTATTTCTCACTATAATAAAGGCATGACACACCTACAACTTACCAAAGACACGACCCTAGATAAAAAGATATGTAAGTCGAGGATTAGAATAGAGGGTTAGTAGGTAGTCATGTGTTGTCTAGTTTCCTTATCAATGTTAGTATTTTTACTCTCTAATATCTTATTCTTTGATTTAATTTTACTTGTTGTCTCCTTGGTTTCAATTATTGTATTACTTGTTGTTGATTCCATTATCTTCTCTATTATTTTAGGCCAAAGTCATCGGTGACTTTCTAAAGTTGGCATCAATTTTCACTTAGACACCCTAATTAACATTTGTTCATTTTAGACACCTTATGTCAGACCCCTGTATCATTTTGACACTTTTTACTGACATGACAAAGTGAATGTGATACACTTCATAGTAGCGCGTGAAAGGCTTTATTTAGCCATTTTTAGTTTTATTTTCCCTTCTTCTTCTCTATTTTATTACAATCGAAATAACTTTTAATTCTTATTTTTTAAGATTTGAAAATCGTACCCATCATCTTCTTCTCCTTTCTTTTTCTTTTGATCTAAGAATAATAATTATTATGACCTTATTTGTCGAAAAGTGAGATAGGTGATTGATGAAGTGTCATACATTTCAGCTACGCATCGTTGTAGACATCACTTCCAACAATTTTGAAGCTAAAAGTAATAATAAGGCGATATTCATCCAAAACGAAAGAGACTATATAACACATGGTTTGTGCTCCATCTACTTAAAAGCACGAAATTGATAACAACAAATTGAAACTACGGCAAAAATATAATAAATCAAAATCAAAATCTAATGAAAACTCCAAAATGAAAAAGAAATTGGAGGTTCAGGGGAGGCACTGCCGCTAGGATTGTTTTGGGAAGAAAGGACGAAAGAGGAGGGGTGGGGTAGGATTTTAGAAAATAGGTATTTTTTATTTATTTATTATTTCTGGCTGAAAATTAGTTTTTTTTCTTATAATGTATTTTTAGGGAACACATGTAATTATTTAATGGCTTAAGTCATCTGCGGCCCCTTAAAGTTGTCCGCATAATTCATTTAGACACCTCAACTAAGACTTGTACCTATTGAACACTCTAACCTTAAGAAATTTTTACCTATTTGACATAAACTGACAAACAGTTGAAAAATAAAAATGCGCGTATCTCAAACGTGAATACAAAATCGATTTACCAATAAAATGATGACACGTGGTATTGTATTCAATTTTTTAAAAAGCTCTATTTAAATAATCCAAAAAAGTATTTTAAAAAATTAAAAAAGTTTTTTTTAATTAACAGCCCCTCCCCCCGCCCCCATTCCCTTCTTCTTCTTCGATAGACCCAGTTTTGGTTTCCCCTTCCACCGGAGCCGGTGTCGGCACCAACGCCAGCAAACCATCGCTCTACCTCTTTCTTCTCTTTCGTTGGCGTCGGCAGTACAAAATACACCATTGCTATCCACTCAAGCTAAATACTCACTCTCTTTCATTTCGATAGCATGAATATCTTTTATTCATTGCCTTCATCTTCTATCCATTAGTAACTATTTATTAGAATTGGAAAAAAAAAATAACAAACTTTTTTCCAAAAAAAATCAATTCATATTTTTTCATGTAATAAATTGAGCTTCATCGAGATATTTGAGACGTAAATTAACATAAAAAAGGGAAATAAAAAGAAGAATGGCAGTGGGTGAGAGAAAGAGAGAGGTGGAGGGGGTGGGATGTGCGCATATGAAAATGGTGGAATAATAGATGCAGGGATGGGGAAGAAGACGACTGCTTCTTCTTTTTTTGTTAATTAATTTTTTCCTTTTTTATTAATTCAAGTGCATAAGTTAAGGGGGAAAAAGTTTTTTTTTTTTTTTGATAATTAACGCGCTCAAAGAAAGTGAAGCACACGCTTTTTGCCATGTCAATATTTTGTGTCTAATAGGAATGACTTTTGAACAAATAAGGTGTTCAATTGGCACAGGAATAAGTTGAAGTGTCTAAGTGAATTATGCGGACAACTTTAGGTGGCCGGAGATGACTTAAGCCTTATTTAATTGGTGGTTTGCCACGTCATCAACAAATGTATTACGCTCTCCTTTAGTTTTTTGCTTATTGTAAAAAAAAGTGTCAAAATGACATAACAGAATTCTACATAAGGTGTCTAAACTGAACATCGATCAGTTGAGGTGTTTAAATGAAACTTAGTGCCAACTTTAAGGGGTCACCGTTGAGTTTGACCATTATTTTAGGCATAGTGACATTCATTATTGTATTTCTTTTACTACATCAGGGGAGCCACACAGTCGAGATGCTTCGGCCCTCGTCCGTGCGTCTCCCTACTGTATTTCCTTTTCAAACATGCTTTGATATGCTTTACTTGAGCCGAATGATCCATCAGAAATCACCTTTTTACCTTCGCAAGGCAGGGATAAGGTTTGCGTACACACTACCTTCCACAATTTGTTGAGTTATGCATTGTGAATATTTTGTTGTATCTTGGAGGAGACAAGCCAAGAAGATTATTGTTGGATCCACAATTTTTTATTGCAATAGGCTTGAATCACCTTAAAGAGAGTAAGATATTCACGCCTAAACCAGAGGAGATCTTATTTTCTTCATTTTAGTTTGCAATTGTAATTTGTAATTTCACCTGGACAATAATTATATAATCACGCCTACACAAAATTAAAATTAGTAAAAACTAGAAACCATTTTTTACCCCTTTCCATTATTTCTTGCTCAGATACACAAAATTTTGTCCTTATATGTTTTCTTCATCTCCTTCTAATTTTTACTTATCTTTTCTTTGCATTATTAGGACTATAATCTTATTCTTGATTCGAACAGTTACTTGCTTAATTTTTAGTTTATTGCATTATTTCTTGCTCAGATACACAATTTTTTGTCCTTGTATGTTTTCTTCATCTCCTTCTAATTTTCACTTATCTTTTCTTTGCATTATTAGGACTATAATCTTATTCTAGATTCGAACAGTTACTTGCTTAATTTTTAGTTTACTTATGACGATTATTAATGCTTTATGTTGTTTTTGTTATGTAAAAAACATATTTTTATTGAGAAGTAATATATTGAAGCTATGAAGGTAATGTTTCGTTAGTTGAAATCTTTATTATGTCTAAAATTATTTTAATTTCAAATTATAATTTGAAATTATATCCGAAAAAATCTAAGAGAGTAATAATACACTTTTAAATTGAAAGATTATAATTTAATGCAAATAAAGAGATTTTTTTTTTTTGATATCTCAAATCAAACTACGGGTGGAATCACAACACTAATCGTTTGACTATGAAAATTTTTCATTTTATTTAAAGATAAGCGTTTGTTGATAAAATTTCCAATTACAACTTCAAAATTTTAAATTAATTTTTTCTCTTAAAATTATATTTTTATAAAAAATACATTTACACTCTGTTTGGATCATTGTTACCCATTGTATTGTATTGTATCGTTACTATACCTACAATGTTTGTTTTGATTGTTACTTAAAATGTATTGTATTGTATTGTTAAATTTCGTTGTTACGTAACAATGAAAACCCCCATTTTATGGAACAACCAATTTGGTGTGTTTCCATTGTTACTTAATTTCTTTTTTCAATTATATCTTTACATAATATTTCATAATACTATTTTACTCTTTACCTTATATTATTTAATTCTAGTCAAACCTCCTACCCTAGAATAATTAAGGATATTTTAGTAAACTTATAAATTACAATACAATACAGTCAAACCAAACAATAAAGATGTTATTAAACAATAACAAACAATACAGTCTAGCCAAATATTGTATTTAACATACAATAGAGTACAATACAATACATTATGAAACAATGGATAACAATGATTCAAACAGAGTGTTACATTCTAAAAATTTATTACAAAAGTTATAATCCAATTTTGGAATTGTTAAATAAAATATATTTTTTCTTTTTTGATGGCCAAATGCACACTTAAAATAAATAAACCAATAGAAATATCACTCCAACCCGGCAAAACCGAGCTCCTCTGAACCGGCAGATTCTAGCCGAAAAGGAAAAGATAGAAGACGAACTCGAAACCCTAGTTCTTGCAGAGCGTAACGTAGTAGCAGTGGAAGTGGAAGTCGAAGAACAATGTCGTCGACTCTACTGGAGGTGACTCGTGCATCGCACGAGGAAGTTGAGCGGTTCGAGCGCCTTATTGTGAAGGATCTCCAGACTGAGCCAGCTACCAACAAGGACCGGCTCCACCAGAGCCACCGCGTTCGTAACATGATCGAGCAAATCATTGACACTACACACAAACTGGTAATTTCTTGTTCCCGCTTACAATTGAATTAATTTTGTAGTTTAATTTTTACTCGAAGTTTAGTTAACAATTGATGTTTGTGTTGTAGGTAGATATATATGAAGACAAAGACGGAGCGAGGAAGGATGAAATTGCAGCTCTGGGAGGCCAGACAGCAACTGGAACAAATGTGTTTAGTGCATTTTATGACAGATTGAAAGAGGTTAAAACAGTCTCAGCTCTTATTGTTTTTCATATTCTGTATGCTGTGGTTAATTAGTTTTGTTTTATGAACTTGCTCTGTGTATTTGTGCTTGTGATTTTTAGATTCGTGAGTACCATAGAAGGCATCCTGCTGCGCGTGCTATTATTGATACTGGTGATGAATATGAGCAGCTCCTCAAAGAAGAGCCACAAATTGAGTTTAGTGGCGAGGTCAGTGTCACTCTTCGTCTCCTATCTGTGCCTCATATCCTGTTTCTTTCTAGCAGGAAATTAGTTGCTTGTATTTTTTTTTTGATGAGATGATGGATTCTCGCTGCATGTTTAGCGAGTTTGCTTGAAATATTAATTACTACAGTGATTTTAGTAGTTTTAGCATATTACATGTTTACACTGTTTATTTATTGGGCATTGGCTAAGTTGTAGACATCCTTTTTTGCTCTGAGTATTGCAGTTGCGAGACAGATCTTGTATTTTATCAGTTAGCTCTTCCCTGATAGTGAGGATTTTCTATTATGTGATACAGCAGTTGTATTGAAAAGCTAATGCAATCGAACATTCACCGATCCTATAGCTTTATGATAAGGAAATTATGTCGTATAGAAGCATATGCTCAGTCGTTGGGTTTGTTAACAGCTTGTCGTTAAAACTAGTGTTGGTATTGGAACTTGAAATTAGACTGACTTTGTCTACTTACTGCAAAAGAGAGAACTAGAAGTTTATATAAACGCTAAATCATTGGTTGTTCTCTCAATTGGAACAATAGGGCCGCTATATTCACTACTAAACTTGTTGAAGAGATGAAATATAATCAAGGTATATCTTTTTGATCAAAGGTTGTATTGATCGTCAAAAGAAGATTTAGGCCAAAAATTAGAATACTCTCTGGGAAATCAAAGTTCATCGAAGAGAAGAAATGGAAGGCTTACATAGAAGTTCCGGTAGAATTGAGAATATAGTTTTCATTCCATACAAGCCAGATCACGAATTAGTAATTGCTTTTCATAACTGATGTTTATGTGAATTTTTCCATTTTAATCTAATGATTCTGCAGTGAGATTATGCTTACGTGTAACTCTGTATAACTTTTGAAGCAGGGACTTCTCGGTTAATCTGCCCCTCCTGGTGTCTATTGCTTCTTTATGTTTGCTTCTTGATAATTGTGTGATACCAGTTGTCTTTTATTCCATTTTGCTATTGTGACATGTTGACAGGAAGGTTCTGGGCGATACCTTGACTTACACGAATTGTTTAACGAGTATATCAACTCCAAATTTGGTGAGCCAATTGAATACACAGCTTATCTTAATGTATTTTCCGAACCACAGAAGATTCTTCGTAAAGCAAAGACAACTAGGTAAGAATGTCTCTAGTTGGTGTGAATATTCAATCTTTCAAATCAGATATATCGTTCAGAGTTTGTTGCTTAATATAGTTAAATGAGGTATAGACAGTGTCAGGGAACAACTTTTGAAATAACAGCTTCTTCAATAACTGCCTGTTAGTTTTGGTGAAATCTTGTTGTTCCTGTAAAGTTCAAATTTGAATGTAAAACCATTCCCTCCTCTTTATGATTTCTACGTCTTTGTGATATGCAATATTTGCCTTTTTGCTGTTTTACAGGCAGTACCTAGAATATCTACAGAAACTATTGGAGTATCTGGTCTATTTTTTTGAGCGGACGGAGCCCTTGCAGGATCTTGATAGGATATTTTCGAAGGTGCCGTTTTCTTTATCAACATGCTGTTCCTCAGTCTGATTTTATTATTGAGTGACAATTGCTTACTTGTTGCATGCTTCTTTCAGTCTGACATCGTTGGGAAGTGTATATACAGTCTTTCTCTCCCTTTTAAAAGTAATGGGAGAGTTAAGTGAACACATTCAGAGAAGGTTTCGTTTTATCTGCTTGTAAAAATTAATGCATTTTTTTGGATTTGTGAGTTGTGAATTGGTGTTAGTTGGACGTTTTGCTATGTGGAAGTCATTGCTCACATGTCTTTTCTTTGGAAACACTGATAACTTCTCTGTTTTATAGTTTACTGCTGAAACAGTGTGGTTTAAGGGTTGTATGGTTATGCTGTCATACTTTTTATATATCGTTCACATTGGCATTTTAATGGCTGTTTTGAAAAATTCCAAATAACTCTCAGTATTATCGAGTTTTATCTGTGAATATGATTGATCTTGTATGGTGGTTATGGTTAACTTCAATATGCGCTTATGGAATGATACTTGACTTATCCAATCCCTCCATCCCCCCCCTCCCCCCCAAAAAAAAAGAGCACTTCTGTATGTTTTTTTAATCTAATAACTAATTTCTGACAGGTAACCAGTGAATTCGAAGAGGAGTGGACTTTGGGCAAGGTAGAAGGATGGGAAAATAGTGGTCAGGAAAATGGAAGTGCTCCAGAGAATCAAACTGTGATTGATCTTGATTATTATAGTACAGCTGAGGAGCTGATGGTAGTGGGACCAGAGAAGTTAAAGGAGGTATGGAAGTTTCTTTAAATTGTTTCTCATCTATTTTTCTTTAATGGAACTTGAATGCCTTCAAGTTTTGGAACACATTGAGCTGAGGATATACCAACATTCATAGGAGTTACAATGTTATTTTTGCACTTAAACTTGGGAGTTATGTGCAGCTGATCTGATTTGCTGGATGTAGAAAGAAGGAAATGTGCTGTACTTAAGTGACCAATAAAAAAAATGTTGTACTTAGTATCTACTTGATCTGGTTCATCCATCAAAATAAACTGATACTGATGGTTTGACTTGAGTTGATAATTTGATTGGAACTCATATCCTTTATTAGATTTCTTTTACAAGTTTGAAGTGAATCTTGAATTTTAATTACGTGCACCCCCAGTTTGTTTTGTTTTGATAATTACCACACAGATTATAACGTTGAAATGGAGTGACAACTTATTTTATTTGTACACAAGGCATTTAAGCATATATTTCTGGATAGTTTTATGTTTATATATAGCAACTCTTATAGCCTTTTGTGGGAATGCTTACTGCAGCTTGTTTGCATTTTAGTTTCTTCAGACTATTATAGGTCAATTGTGATTCAAACTCAATTGCTCTTGGACTGAATTGTGGCAGATGCTTAGGATGTCAAGTAGAAGTATGCAATTGAAATTGTTAACTCCTAGGTTCAAGAACCCTAGTCTTTATTCAGTAGTCTCTCTCTTGAGAATGTTCTGGTCTCAAAAGCCAATCTATTACAGAAGGTTTCTGTAAGTAGGCGGTCTAATCATTCTAGTGCTTTTAGTGGTAATAATCTATGTTTCCTAATCCTTTCCGATTTTCACTTTAAGCTCTTAGTGTTTCTCATTTCAGTGATAATAGTATCGTCAATTAGATCTTTGGTTCTCCAATCTCATGCATTGTAGTCTCCATTCTTAAAGACATTGTTTTGTCAAATCCTTTCTTTTTCTCTGGTTCATTGGAACTTTTTCTTTGTATTCAACTGTTTTTCGTAGTGGCTGTATGGTAAATGCACACTGAAAGAAAACTCTAGACAGATCTTTGACTATTACTTCGTATTTGCATGGAGTCTTGGACTGTTTGATAGTTGGGGATTCCCTTCGCCCATTAATTTTGCAATTTTCTGAAAACAATCAAAGAAAATTGCAATTTGTGAATGTGTGGGTTTTAGACTTTTGATTTTACCAAATCAAACTTCTTATTGGTGGGTTGTTTAGAAAATTCCATCAGTTTCACATTTTCCTATTTGCCCAGATTTTACTTTAATTCTCTTTGCCTGCCAGTTTTTATGTTCTGTTTGTTCCATGTACTCCTTATATTTGTCATTCCCATGGTGCAAACTATATTATATGGTATTAAATATTGGTGCAAGACTTTAGTGTGCTGGATGTTGATACGGAACTTCAATGTTGTGGCATCTGTTGTAGGCATTGGGAGCACTGGGACTGAAGACAGGAGGTACTATTCAGCAACGTGCTGAGAGACTTTTCCTTACGAAGGTCAGTTGCAAGCATCTTTACCCAAGAATAAAGTATTCTCTTGTAGATGGTTGAGGATTTGATTACTTCTTTTTACTAATTATTTGTGAGTTGGTTTAGACATGCATAAATTTGTTGCTTGATGTTTTGACAGAATATCTCACTAGAAAAACTAGACAGAAAGCATTTTGCAAAAGGCTCGCGGAAACCAGAACAAAACAGTGTTGTTGCAACTCCTCACGTGGGTGATGTAAAAGAGATTGCTCTTCTGGAAGCCAAGATAAGAAGGCTATGTGATCTGTTGGATGAGGTGGGTGACACAACACTTCTATTATCTCCTGAAGGGAAATATATCTGAGGCAACATGCTCACATTTAAATTAATGTGGAGTAAATTCAGAAAATGGATTCTTTATGCACCACATACTAACAATTTTTTGAGTCATGTTTGGGAAAGATAACAAGCATGGTGTGCCGATCTATGTTATGTCAAACCCCAGAGTTGGTGCACTGACTCTTTTTTTATTTTATTTTTTATTACCTTGCAGACAATTGTGCGGACAAGAGAAAATGTTGAGAAAAAGCAGGCTTTGACATATGAAGAAATGGAGGCAGAACGTGAAGAGGTAATTCATGAGTAACCTGTAACCTTTTTTGGGAAAGAAAACACCATCATAAAAGAGATCAATGCCTTGATTTAAATAATATTTCAAGTGAACAAATGCCAACTCTTTTCAGTTGGCTTTATGTAGGATTTGTTGCCTTCTGTTTCTATCTCAAATTTTGCTAAGAATAATTGGTAACCCCCTCCCCCCCCTCCCCCCTCTCTGCCCCAGAACCAACCAACAAAACCAAACCAAAAAAAAAGGGAAAGAAAGGAGATGATGTCCACCTTCCAAATGGAAATTTCACTAGTTGTGATTTATCATTAAATTTTTGAAGTGTCCCATTTTCCCTCTTACCATCTGAATGACCAAAAAATGTCATCTTCTCCATCTTTAAACCTACTCATCAGTCATCTTAACGAAATTCATTTTTAAAATTCCAACATAATGCGTTTATCCAAAGCAATATCCTAAAAGTGTGTTTAGAGTAAAATACACATCTGGTCTCTCTGAAACCATTTTTTAAGTTTAGGCTCTATTTGATTGCACTTAATGAAGACTGAATAATTACTACTTTGTTTTGTCCTTATGCCTGGTTGCTAGAATAGGGTCTTAGACTCACATTTGACTATCACTGCAATTTTGTCCTTATTAACAAAGAGAAGTTACACAATTTAAGAAGTCGGGGGACATGTGATCTATTAGTTACTATTAGTCAGTTACCAATTTTTTGTTCTTACTGATGTGTTGTTTCATTATTACACTAGTAATTCTGATTAGAACTGAAGAATAATCATAACTGGAAAGAATATGTACAGTACCCTCTTTTTTTGTTTAATACATATAACCAATGAAGATGTTTTATTTGCTTTAGTTGAGATCATAGCTATTAAAATGGACGATACAATGGAATAGCCCCTTGGAGTTTATTGCATTGATTATTAATAAAGTGGATTGGAGAATCAACAGAACCATAAAGTATGCTCTTTAGGGACCTTTAGTCACACTAATTAATTGGTTTTTAGGATATGTTGCCGGATATGAGTTTTCATCCTTTCTGACAACGATGCTGTCTCAATGATTTCTTTCAGGACGATGTTCAGGCTGAGTCTGAGAGTGATGATGAAGACCAACAAATTTATAATCCTCTGAAATTGCCAATGGGCTGGGATGGGAAACCTATTCCGTACTGGTTGTATAAACTTCACGGTCTTGGTCAGGTAATTTCTTTTGGTGTGTTTGGTAGGCTGCCTGCCCTTTGGTTTTTGATGTCTGTCATGGGTTGGTGATCACATTGTTAATGCTGTTCTTCTTCATTTTTTCCGAGTGAAAATTTTCGTTGAATTTTACAGTTTCCATTTGTATTTTGGATGTTAACTTGTATTATCACCTTACAATGTCCAAATTATATATTGAAGATTGGAATCTTCGGCTTTTAGCTCTTGAATAGGTATTTGACTTGGAGTAAACTTTGCTTGGGCGCTGGCGATGGTCTTCTTTCTGTTCTCGAGGTCCTTGTTATAGACTTGAGGTTAATTCATCACAGATTTGTCATACAGTTCGTATTGTTTAGAACTTCTCTTTTGGAGATGAAATTCACCCCTTCTCTGACCAAGGCCCCAAAAAGTACAATTAAAAACTTCCTTACCTGCCTCAAAAAGAGCATGGAAAGGAGAAAGGAAAAAAGGATTTCTCAAACAAGTTAGTAGGAAAAAAAGGGACAAAAAAGGGGTCTGGAAGAGGATTAGAGGATGCTTCCACAGGATAATACCTTTTTTTAACTTCGATTTCTAAATGGTTACAACTGTTTGCTTGTTGGATTAATAGGTCGTTGTCTGCTCTGATGATTGATTAGCTTTAACATTCATCTCTATATGCCCCACTTATTTTGATATGTGAGCTCGCTCTTAGGCACTCTTGTATGAATGATTTCAGGAGTTCAAGTGTGAGATATGTGGGAACCATAGTTACTGGGGTCGTAGGGCTTATGAGCGGCATTTCAAGGAATGGAGACATCAACATGGGATGCGTTGTCTCGGTATCCCAAATACTAAGAACTTCAATGAGATCACATCAATCGAAGTATGTTTCTCTAAGCTGCATTTTCAGTTCAGCATTGTCACAATATAATGTTTGTTTAGTTTTCTAGATTTTAAACTAATTAAAACATTTGCTGTTCACAATCAAATGAAATTGCAAAACAATTGTAGTGTATGCTATTCATCTGAAAGGCGTCTATATAACAACACTGATAATTTAGAACTGAGGGGAAGTATCCATTTACTTTTTGCTGTATATATTCAGCACTCTCATAGTGCTTCTGGTTCATAAAATTATACCTTTACCGATCACAATAATAAAACTGATCATTTAGACATCAGTGTTGCTTGTGTTGGCTTAACGAGTGATCTCTCTAATGTAAATGGATGTTCTGGATGAAGGGAAGGGAGAGAAAGAACCGAAGAGTTTCACATTATTTTGCCTTAATTTCAAAGGAGAGAAAGACATGTAAAAAGAAACACCAGTTTGTTTGGACGAACGTAAAGAGACCTCCTATGCTATGTTGTTTGTGATAATTCCTTTACCTTCATTTCAATCATTCTGTAAAACAAAAAATAACGGTTCCTTCCTCCCGTTTCTTTTTGTCCTGGTTTCTGTTCCTCGTCTTCCTTTCCTTCGGACGTCTTGCTTTTGATTTTTTATTTATTTTATAGGCTAAGGGTTTTTGGGTATTAGCTGAAGCATAAGTTCTTGCATGATGTTTGTCATGGTCCTGATAAAGTCAGCACAAAAAATGTAAACAGGTGATAAGTTGGTAGTTATAAGCCCATCCGTAACTTATCTAATAGCCATTTGAGCTCCGACTTACATGTTTGGACAGACAGTGATGCCTTTCTGCTGTCTAGGCTTCAAAGAGACCTTACCTCTTCCTCGGTCCGTCTTAACCATGTCTTAGCTTATTTTACTGTCTGATGCACCTTTTTTATTGTGTCACAGGAAGCCAAGCTACTTTGGGAAAGAATCCAAGAAAGACAAGGGGTGAATAAGTGGCGCCCTGATCTTGAAGAAGAATATGAAGATCAAGAGGGCAACATCTACAACAAAAAGACATATACTGATCTTCAACGCCAGGGATTGATATAGATGGAGTTCATCATTCCATTTGGTGGTATGTTGCTTTATTGGTTCTAGTTGATCTGGGTGGAAATGTTCTGCCCCTCTTTGCTTATGCTTTTTTTTTTTTCCTAGATGATTTTGGACAAGACCAGATGTCTTGGTTTTGGTTGAGCAAGCACTTGTTATTCAGTAAGCGATGGTTAATGAATTATTCCAGCAATATGATTCTCATGTGATATGATGTATTCACCTGGTAACCCCTCTCAGAAGTTACTTGGAATTTCGAATTCACTAAGTGGGAGACTGAGGGACGAGACAGAAACCTCTATTTGGAATGAATGCATTGGTATGAGTGAGGATGTTTTTAGATGGGCGATTTTGTTGTTGTTTTTATTTTTTTTTGAAACAGAATCGTGGCCTTTGGTCTTTTGGTGTTTTTCATGGGCCATTTGGGGTTTCAATGAAGACCTCCGAATATTTCTGTATACATCACTGTTATCTGTACTTTTAAGCTATAGTAGTATAGTAAATGAACCAAGGCTGGCGCATCTTTATTGCCAAGTCTAGCTCGTCAAATTCTTAGCTTCATTATGAGAATGGTTAATGAATTATTCCAGAGACATGGCAGGACTTCTTTGAGAATAAAAATAAAATAAATACTGAACGTGTTAAAAGATGGATTTAGTTTTAGGTAAAGCAACTTAAGATGTAGTGGCATTGGCGGTTTTAACATTTTTCGAGATCAGTACGCAGTAGATGGGTCTGTTTAGTGTTTTACTTTCAGCTGCTCCATCCTCTACCCAGAGTCTCAAGGATTAAAGTAGTTACGTGGGAAAGTTATGCCTGGTAAGACACATAATTTGTGGCGTACATCTAAAGGCATAATGTGTTGAAATTGAATCTTAATAAGATATAACTTATGTCTTTATGTAGGATGACGACCTTTTTCATTACTTAGAATGTTGAAGGGTAAAAATTAAAGACCATCAATTTGTGAGAGAAAAATTAAAGGCCTGCAGAGGTATTTGTATACCCCTATAATAAAACTGTTGGGCCCTTCCGTCACTGTAATGAGCATAGATCTTTTGCTAGAAAGTTGGTGACATAGTAAGGGAGGATCTTTGTGATTTTAATACATAAATCCTGGCTTCTATTCTTTTACCAACTCTGTCACGCTCCGAGACTACCCCCGAGACGCGGACACGGGACCTAGGACCACAAGTGATCCCAAGCTAACCCTGCCGGCATGATCATGAGCATACTAAAGATAATAAACTGATGCGGAAGCTAAATCATAAATAAAATGAAAAGATGGGGAATACCCATATACTATAATTGAGA
>JAJOOO010023014.1:0-13485 GCA_029582685.1 Solanum piurae | reverse complement strand
ATTTTTAATTTTTTAACTAAAATTAACTGACACGTGTCGATTTAAAATAAGAAGTTGCATTTGAAGAATATATATAAAATAAAGAAATCATAAAAATAATATTTTGTGTTAAAATGGAACAGAAAAAATAGAGTTCAAGGGTTAAAATGGAACAAGGCTAAGTTGGAGTGCCAAAATGAAAAATAGGGCCAAGTTTAAGGGGCTGTGTATGTGTTTGGCCTTCTTTTTATATATATCTATCTATCTATCTATCTATATATATATAATAGGAGAAGAAAAAAAGTGTCACGTGTCAGCACCACAAAAATAGTTTTAAAATTAATTAAAATTAATGATGTGTAATTTGTTTGAATAATAATCTACTATTTTATTTTTTAAAATTATTTAAAATCAATTCTTACATTTAAATGAGATAAAATTTTAAAACAATTTTAAATATTAACGTAATGTAACTGTAAATTATAATTTTTAATTCTGTTTCTAAAATTAACTAAAAAGCGAAAAAAAGAGTAACCGACAATATTATCAGTTTTGTGGTTAGTTATCAATTTCTTTATATCAAATATTTAAAGTACCGTTACTCCTTCTTTATAATAATAAAAAGACAATGCAAATTGTTAAATAATAATAATAATAATAATAATTTATCTATATCTATATATCTATAAATTTACAGGATCTTTGATGACGGGCGGTAGTCCGCGCGGTCATCTTCAATCTAGCTTTTTAACATCCAAATTCAAGGAATAAATCTGAATTGAAATATATACAAATTTTTATATAGTTTAATGATTGTATGGAAGGATCTAATCCTTTTTACCCAAGCAAGGGGTCTGTCAAGATATAATACGTATTGTTATTGAATCCATATGTCTAGCAGTTCTAACCGGGTATAGAACGCCCTTTTCAACTCATTAACGAGCTAAAAACCGCGGCTGGCTAGACGGAGTCACAAAGACAAAGCCAATAACTTGTTGTATTAAATCTGACTGTACCACCCTCTCAGAGCCAAGTCAAGAAACCATATATAAATTTATTTATATTTAGATAAAGTCTAGATATTTCATGGTAGATATAAAAGCGAAGTTAGTTATCCAACATAGATATAAATTTTTAGCCGGACATAGTCACGACTCAGATCTGAGAAATAATACTAAAAGATTTAAACAGAAATAAAATAGTACCTTGAAAAGGTGGCCGACTCCAAGGCCAAGTAAAGAACTATACATTTTTATTAACTCCGGCAAGTGTCCGACAAACTCACACTTTACAAAGGAAAGGAGATTTACAAGAGAGAGAGGGTTTTCTAAAACCTGCTCTTACAGACTAAAACTAAACATATTTATAGAAAGAAAAAGAATCTTTGTACAATAATTGTGGGTCCCTTATCAGTGGGTCCCATATGTACAGTAACAATGTTTTTACTGTTGATCAACAGTGTATCTACTGTTGATAATGGCTTTACTGTAGAAGATATACATTACAACTTGTCCTTTTTCTTTAGTTCGCGGAGGAAATCTTTCGCCTTTTTTAGCGTTTCTTCTGAAGTATTTTTTTCTGACTCGTCAGGTTGAGCCTCTTGAATATCTTCGGTGACATCATCACTGGTCTCACTTCTCATAGAAGTGTTTGATTTCTTATACTAAGTGATATTGAGGAGTAGATTCCTCCTGACTTCGTTCAGATAATTATTAATCATTTCTTCTTTATTTAATCTTGAATGGAAATTTTCCTGGCAACATGCCTAACGGAGCTATCAACGATAATTCCCTTCTGAGGAGAGATGCAATATTCCTCAATCCTTTTGGTAATAAGATCCAGCAATTCCTGTCCATATAGAGACTTTGTCTTTGGGTCTTTCTTCATCAATTTGTCCCAAAAATTATAATAAAATGTTTTATATAAACAAGGAATTTGCTCCTCGGTGAATTCCACTTTCGGGGTCCATTTATGAATCCATGGAATGGAGAATTCAATGAAAAAATAGATTTGTTCAATATAGCAGATATGATCTGCGTGGTATAATTCATTAAGATCTGGTGAAACCTTAACCCATTCTTTGTATAATTTAAGAAATGGATCAGGCAAAATCTTTGTTGTCAGACCGTGGTAAGACCACCAATTTAAAAACCAATTAGGGATTGATTTTGCAAATATTTTTGCACAAAATTTAATAAACCATGTATGCTTATGCCTCTCATTATTATAGTAGAGGACCTTATCAAAAGCATGGATATAGTCCCAATAAGTGAAACTCATAGAGACTTTATTTAGGCTGATCTGCCTTTCTTTCATTGTGGATATTCCCCAATTTTCAATAGATATAATTTGTTTGATTATCATTTTGGGGAAGTTATAAACATTCTCGTTGGTGTTGTATCTAGAGAAGTGCTGAAATTGAACTCTACCTGTTCTTATCAAAATGGTTTCATAATAAGATCGGGTTTTGTATGACTCACCCGGGAAATATAATCCATTAATCAAGTATCGCTGGAATATCTTTCAGGATTCTTCTTTTCTCTGAATTTCAGCGTTTTCCAGAAGAAATATCATTTCTTTCTTTGATAACTTTTCATATGATCTGATATCATCAATCTCTTCCTTAGCTATAGAGGCAAAAATATCACTTTGCTTCTGAGATAAATATGCTTGAAGTTGCGCGTATAACGGGTTATTTTCTGGAATATCTTCCAAATGTACCGACGATGATGCCGCTGTTTGACGAATTTTAGATTTTGATAAGCTTATCAAACTCATTCCTCCTCTTTGTATAATTGGGGAGTTGGACAAGGATCCGTAGGACGATCTTGATGATGACGGGTGATCTTCCCCTTCCTCGTGGGTTATTTTCCCTACCTCGACCCTTGATTACCCAAGGAGGGTCCATCCTGCAAACAAAACACTTTATTTTATTCAGAGTAATATTATTCATAATTAGTAAGATAATCGTCTGAGTAATATTCTAGAAGAATATGAGAGAAATCTTCTCTTAAAATATCATCAATAATCCTTTTAAGGATAAGATCTTTCAGATCTCTAGGTAATGAAAGAGCCCTTAGAATGGTAACGAGGGTTTCGTCATCCAAGAAAGTTTGGAAAAACATTTTATTGAATGTATTCGCGGGATAAGAAATCTGGTAAAGAGTTATCCACTCCCTTTTTATATTGAATTTCAAAGTCAAAAGGAGCTAGTTGGGCCTGCCACCTAGCAAAAATCAATTTTGAAGCGTCATGTTTAAAATCTTTATTGAACATACACTTCACAGATTGAGCGTCAGTTTTTATCAAAAACTTTTGATTGTATAAGTCATCTTGGAATTTCAACACGCATTTAACGATGGTTAGCATTTAATGAGCCATCGTAGCATATTTCTTCTGGGCGTCACTCCATTTCCCAGAATGAAATCTAATCAAATTTTCATTTTTGTCGTTAGGATTAATTTGCTTCAAAATCGCACCATAACCAATGTTAGACGCATCTATCTCAATAATCTTTTGCCAAGCAGGGTTAGCCAGAGTTAAACAAGGTAAAGATTGAACACGAAGTTTACTATCTTTCACCAAAGCTGTATGACTATTAGTCCAAGGAGATTTATGATCTTTCTTAAGCCTGTCGTATAAAGGGGCCAAATCACGAGATAAATTTTTGTAAAAGGGGGATATGTAATTTAAAACTTTTCAAAAATCTTTATTATTGAGTCCTGTCTGTGATAACATCAGGAAATTTTGAGGCAAAGTCAATCGATCTTTGAATCGGGGTGACTTTTCCCTGACAAATATGATGGCCAAGAAATCAAACTTTATTTTGGAATGCAAACTTTATTTTGGCAAATGCTAGTATTAGACTATTTATACTCTATATCTAAAGCATGTCCAGAAACAGATTTAACCATATGAGTTGTTTTTTTAAAATATTTAGTAGGCACAAGACCTTCTTGAATACAACTAAAATCGGCTCCACTATCAATCATAGCAATATCAGTTATTGAAAAACTATTATTAATCAGTATGGTACATTTAACATACCATTTATGAGCAGTAACAATTTGCATCATTCCTAGAAACATACCTTGTCTAGGATCAAGATTAAAAGGTTTCGCAAGAGTATTATCTTCAGCAATATTTTTTTCCCTTTGTTATTAACAGTCTCTATCTGAGTAAGACGATGATCACAAATCATTTGATTTTGTTTAATAGATTTAATCTCATTTTTCAAATTTTCAACTTCATTTTTCAAATCATCAAATGAAGCATCTCGTGTAGAAATAGTCTGTTTATAAAGTCTGTTATTAACTTCAGACAAAGAATAAGGTGTGGAATATTCAAATTCAAAATCATTCTTTGATTTTTCAGAATTTTTTGAAGAACTCGAACTAGAATTATTATTAGTAACAGCTAGTTGAATAATTTTTTCACGAAGATTGTTATCAGTAACTTCTTTCAAAAGTTCTATCACATTATTAGAATTAATAGTATTAAGGATCAAATCTTCAAATTGAGATTGTAATTTATAAAACTCATCATTTTCACATGAGCAAATATCCCCATGACAATTATTGAAAGTATTAACATGCGGATTATTATCAGATAAATCAGGCAAATCAATTTCATCCTCTGAACCTGAATCAGACTCATAATCAAACTATAAACCTTATCATGAATTTCTTCATCTAATTCTAAGGTCTTCACCTTTTCAAGCTTATAATTGGGTGCTATATGACCGAAATTTCCACACTTATAACACTTAATCTTGGCTAGCTCACGCTTAGACCTATTCTTGGCAAATCTATTAGACTTACGAAAATTCCTTCTAGCATCTCGCTCTTCCTTAGATCTATATCTAGATCTCATTTTTCTATAGGGTTTATCAAGATCTTTAGAATCTCTATGCTTCTTCTTCTTGCTATTAGCTGAAGTATCAGGTAATTCGAACTGGGTACAAAAGTCTCCTAGCTGAGATTTTTCCATAAGCTTATCTATCTTAAGCTGCCTGGATAACTTTAATTCGTTGCACAGATTAATCCCTTCTTGAGTGCACACTCCTATCAGCTTACCATAAGTATAATCCCTATACGAAATTTCACCAAGCGCATTTCTTAGAGTCTTTCTAACTCTCTCGACGAATAAAGGGGGAAGACCATCTATAAACTTAGCTTTCCAATGCTCATAACTATTTTCGGGTAGTTCCATCACCCTACTCATATAAGTATCTTTATACCAACGAAAATTACCCAAGGTTCTACACCGTAGACCATTTATCAGGGTACGAACATTTTCATGCTGATTGGTAAATCTACCATTAAAATATTCTAGAATGGTTAAGACTAAGGTATAAACAACATCTTCTCTATTTCTTACTAGAGCCATGCCTAAGTTATCAACACCTTCTGTATCAGACGTAGCATTAATCACTGCATCTTTAGCCTCGATGCTCATATAAATATCCCACCAGCCTCGAAGTTGGCCAGTGAAATTTGTAATAATCATTTTATAAATATTTCTATCTGTGTTTTTAACACTTCTACAGATAGTTGCATATATAAGCATTCTATGAACAAGACTAGTTAACTGTCTATCAGTCAGACCATCAAGATTCCATTTATTAATTTCAGACCCACTATAAGAGGTATTAGTTTGATTCCAGTCTCGTTCCTCTATAAGAACGTCTTGAGGAGTTGGTCTGGAGTAATAGTAAGTTTGCATGCTAGGTTTATGAGTAAATTTAGTATTACCACTATTCTTCTTGGGATAACCACGAAGCTTATTAAATTCTAAAGAAACATGATTTTTAAAATCAAAAGTGTTTTCCATTTCATCAGCAAAGTTTTCTGACAAATCAATAGGTTTTGCACCAAATTCAGACAACTTTTTATCAAGAAGCTCTTCCAAATCATAAAATGGTTTAAATTTGAAATCCTGAATCTCAGGGGGACCTTTGTACATGACAAGAAATAATAAGAGCTTCTGACTTAGTTTTAGAAGTAGAAGCCGTTTTAGAAGTTTTGAAATCATTTTTTATCTGAATTATCAAATCAGTTAATTCATCCAATTTTTTATCCAGAGAACTAATATGTTCACCCAAAACTTTAACATAAAGACCCAAATAATTATTTTGAGAAATCAAATTATTAATTTCATTGATGCTGACGGCCGCAACATCTTCTTCAATAAATTTTTGAAAGGCAGTAAAGGTGATACCAGTATTATTTGGTAAAATAAAAGATGACTGAGGAGGATAAACCACCTTGATAATATTATCATATCCATATTTATAAGATCGCTCAAGAACATTGATGAATAAAGGTAAATAAATGGTTATAAACCACGGTACAAAAGACATAATTTGATTATGTAAAGCACAAGTTTCATAAAATTCTTGAGAAATATTATTTAAATCAGCAGCACTATAAGTGTCAAAAAACCAAATTTTAAATCGGTTCCATTTATCACTTAAAAAATCATTTTGAATGTACTTTCTTGCCAGGGAACCTGGGCTAAAATCTATCTGGTGTACATTCATCATTAAGTATTGTTGGGATTAAAATTCATCTCGGATGCAAAAGGAATATCCTTATCAGAAACATCAGAAGAATTATCATGTGCTTGCACAATATTCAAATGAGGATTAATTTTTATTTTATTTTTATCAGCAAATATAATAGATGGTATGGTATGCAAAGAAGCAGCACGATTACGAGCTGGACCATACACCGATTCAATCGATGAAATATGCTGGATCGCAAGTAATCTTCGATCAGAAAGTGAATATCTATTATAAGGAACACTCTTATCATCAAATTGAATACAAATCTTACCATCAGAATTTTGAGTAATATGAGAATATTCAGAATTAGTGACCGCATCCATCATCTGACTAGGAGGTATAACCGAATCCAAAGTCCAAGTAGTAGAAAAATTAATTTCTTCCCATTTTATAGGTCTTCTAGTAGTGTGACCTTAGATTTAGCAAAATTAGTTTCTACTAAAATAGTTTGATCAGATGTATCATATAACTTACATCTCGGATTTAATGTAGAAAATAATTTAAAATAAATTCTATAAGATAAGCAAATCAACTCAGATCCAGGTGCATAATTATAACCATGCGTTTTAACATTCAAAGTTAAAGCATCAAGAATATTAGCATCAGTCAAAGATAACTGCAAATTAGGCTGAGTATTGAAATATACAGGGCCATATGCAATCGTGGACTCAATCGAACCCATCAAAGACTGTCGAAAATTAAGATTTCTAGCATCACGAAGAGCAGCTAAAAATGTCTCGGGTAACCCTTTAAGAGTTAAAGGCTTGAAAGCAATCTGAATCATGCCAATATGCAAAAAGTTATACTGAGATTTATATAAATTAATATCCCATTTATTTACAAATAAATAGTCTGCTCAAACGAATTTAACGCTAGAGATTATACAGTTGTTTTAATCAACTGTTTATGAGATATTTTATCAAACCAATCATAATCATAAATATTTTTAATATCAATTTTTGGAATAGTCTATTTGTTTAACAAATTAAGGTTTTGAGGTATATCTACCTCTTTCAATCTAATACTTTTGGTACTCATTTCTCCTAGATCCATGATCAGGAAAACATATCTATGTCGAATACTGATATTAAAACCATTTATGATTATGGTTGGTTTGATAAAATATCTCATAAACAGTTGATTCAATATTTGGAGTAACTTTTCATGGTTACTCCTTCTTTATAACAAAAATAAAATGTAAATTTTTAAATAATAGTAATAACAATAAAATTAATAAATATATATATATATATATATATATATATATATTATTATTTTTTTTTTCTACCATAGTAGAAGAGTGAGTAAAAGATGGGGTATCAATATGTCTGCTTGAAGTATTTTTTTTATTAGCTGAGGGTATTTCCGTCATTCAATTCACCGCCCTAGATTATCATCTTCCACGTGGTTGTGTAGCCACTGCTTTTACTTTGCGTGACATCCTTGCGTGCATCCACCACTTTCACTAGACTCTAGCATATTAAAGCTATTTTTCTTTCACGGCTCTTCATCCTCAATTTTCTCCATTACTTTCACAGCTCTTCATCCACAATATTCTCCTACTGCTGCAATTTCAAGGTTATTCTTTGTTATTTCTCTGATTTGCTCTTCAATTTTTTAGATTTGATTTCTTATTTCCCTTTTCCCTTCTATTTTTTTTTGATGTTCAATTTTTTGATTTGATTTCTTAGGTTTCCGTTTTCCCCTATATTTTCTTTGGTTGCGGATTTGTCTCATTTTCTTTTGATATTAGATTTGGCTGCATATTTTGGTTAAATAGAATTAGAGTAGAAAATCTTGATTTTAGATTTAGTTTTAGTTTTATGGGTAGGTGAAGTTGGATGTACACTAAAATAAAGAAAGAATATAGATTTCCCTATTGGCAGAGTGAGATATGAATTTAGCTACATAAGAGACACGCTTGAAAGCAAAAAGGAAAGGGTTAGCTTCTTGGAGTTACTTCATTTGCTTACTTTCACACTTGCTTTAGTGAGCTACTTAAAGTTTAAGCTAAGGATGACTCCTAACGTAGACTAATCTTCATTTTTGTTAAAATGAACAAGTAAAATAAAACATCTATTTTTCATATAAGAATATTTCCTATATAACTCCGTCATGTCGGTGTAATCCAAATTAGTCGGACTACTGCAACAACAAATGAAATCAGTTCACTCTCATAAATAAATGTTAAACAAGATGAAAGAATGATATCATAAATACAATAAAATATTTGTTCAGACTTTTCAGAGTAAACTTTGAGCTAGAAATTGAGGTTTAGTTATCTAAAAAAATCGCTTTATAATTCTATCGGACAAGACTTCATTAATTACTAAACAATGAACATCTTACTTGAGATAATTCTAGCTATATTCCCCAGATTTAAATAACCTTTCTTCTTTCATCTTTTTATATTTTGATGCCACGCCCATATAATTGGACCACCCACTTTGCTTCCTTCTTCCATCTCCAACCGCTATTTTTCGTATGTTTCTTATCATGTGGGTTTACTGAGATTTTTTTGGTATCAAGGTGATGATTACGCTTTTGGAATTTCCATATTTGTACTACATACTTTACATTGTTTTATGTCCAAGTTGAGAAGAGCAGAACTCTTAACTAACTGCTGCATATGCAATGCAGATTTGCCACAATTCAAGCTCTCCGCACTTCATTTTCTTTAGCGAATGTTGCTATCATGTATTCGTGATTTTATTTTCTTACAATTTTTTTTTTCTATTACTAATTGTAAAACAGTTTTAACCAAGTATTGCCTGTTTTTGGCATTATCCGTGAGTTGTTTCACAATAACAATTGAGCAAATTATTAATTTTGTTTTCTTCTTCCTATGTTTCAACCTGTGTCATTATAATTGCTATTTGTATGCGTATTTAGGTTGCTTAGCTTTGGTAAGCACCGTTGTTTTGCTTGTTTTGGATTATCGTATTTCATAGAATATGACGAATCATTGAAAAACCTTTTTTCCTAACATTGAGCTATCATTTGGTATACCATCGATACAACTATATTACTCTAGCTTTTTTAATTTTATATTATGCCCTTTAACCATCCTTTATTAATGTATATTATTGTATTGATGTACATTTCTTTTATAATTGCAGCTTAACTCAAATGGCACAAAGACTTACTCTCAACTCCACCCCTCCTAAATTTGAAGATTGGACATGCAAATTTCAAATTGTAGATAAATATTTCCTAAGAAGATTGGACATGCAAATTTGAGGATTGTAGATACAAAGTAAGTTTAACAGATTACTTTATCTAAAACAAAGGTGAAGAAGATGAATTAGTATTCAAACAGTACCACTTTCTTATACTTTAAAGATTAATTAGTATCTAGGTAATACCACTTTCTTATGCTTTACCATCAAAGAGACATAACTTGAATGTGTCCATCTTTGAGAGCGAACAATCTTCACTTTCTTTTTTTATTTTTCATTGCAGCATCTCTCCCCAGTCTTATCCAATTTGCATCATCGTTACTGATATTAATTTTCCTATTCTCAGCTACAAACCTTCCAGCTGTAAATTCAAAACAATCAGATGGAGGACCAAAAGATATGTCTTCTCTTCCTGACTTTTCTTCTTCTTCTTTTCCTTGCTCTTCTCTTTTTTCGCATCTTTGTTGCTCACTGTTGTGCGAGGGATTTCACATACTTTCTATTGGAATTCTGTCAATTTTGCCTAGGCATGAACTCTTTTACTATATGGTTATCTTCAGTCTTATGAGATTCAGAATGACCGGTAACTAGGCCTTTAAATAAAATGCAAAGCCAAAACAAATTATAAGTTATACATTATGGCTCTCTCCTATGCTTTTATATGAAAATAATTTAATAGTCTAAATTGTATGCAGTTGTCAATTGTCCCTGGCAAAAATAGGAGAGATTACCAACCTTCAGCTGATGCCTCAGAATGCAATGAATATGAACATTCAAAATGCATTCATGTATGTTTGGTTTTGGTCACAACTAGACACAATTTTCCTTTTGGTCGAACAAACTGTATTTATTGATAAACCAAACCTTCCATCTCTATAACTGTTGTAATTAAAACATTAATAACAGAAGAAAAAGTAAAAAGAAAAACAAATCTGATTTCCTCTCCTCCTCTCTGTTCGGCAACTCTATCTAGTATGTCATTTATCCATTTCCTATCAACATTGATTTGTTTCTGTGGTGCACTATACATGTATCTGA
Source organism: Solanum piurae (assembly GCA_029582685.1). Lineage (NCBI taxonomy): Eukaryota > Viridiplantae > Streptophyta > Magnoliopsida > Solanales > Solanaceae > Solanum > Solanum piurae. Next base: position 2,724 of record JAJOOO010023014.1, on the reverse strand, counting down.
TTTTGCATTCTTTCTGAATTTGATGACATACTACCTGAGGTCTTGGAATTCCGTGATACCATATTGTTTCATTCCTCGCCTTCCATATATGGTATACTGCTGCAAGTTTCATCCACGGAAAAGCTCTGCTTGTCTTTCCTTTCACCCTTCTAGCTAGTCTCTTCCAATACGCTTCTATTTCTTGATTCTGAACATGTTGTCTTGTCCATTGGGTTATAATGCTCATACAAGCCTTAGAAAATTCACATTCAAAGAATAGGTGATCAATTGTCTCCACTTGATCCCCACATAAAGGGCATTTTTCCTCCTGAATTTTCTTATTTATGTATAAAAATATGAATTGACTAAAATCTTTCGTTACTATTCCCAGGTTTGAATTCCTAGGAAGTTTTTGCTACAACCTCAACTTGCTATAATTATGCTCATTCGGTGCCTTCTGTGAAAAGCTCGAATGAAGTTGAATGTGAATATGCATGATGTTCGATTCTTTAACAAGGTACGTAACAATCTACGTACCATACAAATTCTTACTACACTACACATTTTCCACAACTTAAAATACCGCTCGTTTCAATTACATGTATTTTCTACCCTACACATTTTCCACAGCTTAAATTACCGCTCCTTTCAATCACATGTATTTTGTCAACTACAACGTCTCAACAAGATGAGTGTAGCTTTCATCTATCCGGCTTCTCTAAAATATATATAAATAGTATTATCTCATACGCAGTGCAATCATAAATGTAATGTCTAAACAACGTGTGTATGTACATTACTAGCCTTTTATTCATTGTCCTCCTACCAATATTCTACCAATATAAGTCTTAATTTTTTTCAAATACATATATACCATCTAATTTAAAAATATGCCAGCACCTTAAATTTAAAAATAAATATTTAATTAAAAAACTTTATTCAAGATTAACGTAAGTTGTAAGAAAAATAACCAATTTCAAAATTTATAAAGTTTTAACATTCAGTTATCAAAAAAGAAATTATGAATTCTTAAATTAAAAATAAAAATAATCTAAAAATAAAAATAAAAATTGCAATCACTAATTTTTTTTTGTGTTTTAACGTGTTTATTGGCTGGCTTTTTTTAAAAATAAAAACAAATTTGAAAGTTGGATTTGAGTTTATTCTTATTGGTTGAGATAAATTTAATTATTTAAAAATTTTATAACTGAAAGTTACTGAGTGGTAAAGTTAGTAACCGTAAATATTTATCTATTTATAAAATAGTGAAAGTATGAACAATTTTTTGGTTCATCCGGATAGATATTTTTGTCAACCGCTTCAGTAAAAGAATTTCAAATTGAGACAACTACTAATGCCATTTTTGTAGTAACTTCTTCAAAAAAAAAATTCAATGGAAAAGCCAAAAAAATAGTTTATCCTATTGCCAAAGTTTTTCACTATATACATCAATCTCAATAACACACATTACAATTATACATGGAATTTGTTGGATTTTTAATAGTGGCTATAAAGCTATGAAGAAGGAGATGCAAGAAAATGGTTGTAAGAGTGTAACACCCCTAAAAATAAAATAGGATAATTAGAGCTTCACATGCGTGTTAGTAGTTGATAAACTTGTATAAATGTTTGAAAATGAGTTTATAGGTCAGTTTAGTTGAGTTTGAAGTCAAACGTCAAAGAGACGTTCAAGACGTTCGAAAACTAGTCGTTTGCGTGCTAGTGTGTCTTGCATGTTTTTATGTGTTATTTGGAGTCTAAAATCAGTGGAGGTAACCCTAGTGTCTTAATAAATATTTTCAGGGTCTAAACGTTCGGGTATGACTCCCTAGGACCACCCTAAGGGTCCCCGAGGAGGACCCCAACCCTTGGCCAAACAAGCTGCCAAGGTAGCTTGAAAATGTGCATGGAGGGAGCATGTCCACGTCGCGGACTAGCTCCACCAAGGGCCAAAAGTTTGGTCCGCGTCGCAGACTCTACTGTCTCGAAATTTAATTTCCAGAAACTTGTGGGAACACCTCCGCGTTGCGAACTTGTTTTCCGACGATATCTGCCAAAATAAAACTCAAGTTTGACTTGTTTAAAAAGGTCTAACTAAGTGAGGGTTAGTTTGGGTACTTGGGAAATTATTATAAACGGTTATTCTACCTATTTTAGGGTATTTTAAGTTGGTTTAAACCCCAAAACCTAGAATTAGACCTCATTCTCCAAAATTGAACCTCCCCTCTCAAATAAATTTCTCTCTAGAACTCCATGGAAGACATTGATGAAGCGTCAAGCTAGGGGATGGGTTCCTACTGATTTCTCCTTCAAATTCTAAGGAAATTAATCACAAAGGTATGGGAATTTTATCTTTGATTCTCCTTTCAATCAAAGAGCCAAATCAAAGTGATTTCAATGTGTTTCAAAAATATTAAAAACCCCAATTTCAATTCTAAGCTTGGGTTCTTGCATGAAAGTATTTCAAATGATGATTTATGTTAATATTGATGGTTTTAAGATAAAAAATTCCATGAACCCTTGCATATCTTGAAATCCTAATTTTTGGGTCTAAAGTGGGTCTATTGATTATGAGCTAATATAATGTGATATTAATGTGTAAATTGTTATGGGTTATTGATTTATGTATTTTTCTATATTGAATTAAGAGGAATTGATGGTCAATTGTGTTATATTGGATGTTGGCCTTGAATGGGCAATTGTGACCTAAGGTCTATGATGATGATGAAGTTGTGAATAAATTAT
>JAJOOO010023013.1:0-18949 GCA_029582685.1 Solanum piurae | reverse complement strand
GCAATCACCAATGCCCCTTTGGTGAGTCTCCATTTTTTATTTGCAAAGTAGTTCTCATATCCATCTCGGTCCAAAGCAACTCCCGAGATCAAGTTCATTCGCAAATCAGGTACGTGGCGCACATCTTTCAAAATTAATGTGCATCCGACATTTGTCTTTATGCAAACGTCTCCGATCCCCGCAATCTTTGAGTAACTTGTGTTACCCATTTTCACATTGCCAAAATCACCTGCTACATATCTGCAAAAAAAATCTCTTACCGGTGTGGCATGGTAAGATGTTGCTGTGTCGACCACCCATTCCGACTCTACACCTGCCAAGTGCATGCATTCCTCTTCCTCATTTATGAGGAGAACAACATTGTCATTATTTTGCACCATGGCAGCTGTGTTGTCATCATTCTTCTGGCCGCTGCTTTCTCCTTTGCTTCTTTTTAGATTCGAACAATCTCTTTTGAAGTGACCTGGTTGTTCGCAATTGTAGCAATTTCTGGCCTTTGATTTTGATAAGACCTTAGACTTTCCACGAGCTCCGGATCTACCATAGTTGCTTGAACTCCTTTGGTAACTTCTGCCTCTACTTTCTGTGATGAGAGCCTGTCCGTGATTTTCAGGTTTTTTACTCATCTTCTCATTAAGCAGAAGGATTGATGTGACATCCTTCAACTCAATAGAGTCCTTACCATGTAAGATGGTTGTTGCCAAATTATCGTAGGAAGATGGCAACGAGTTTAGGAGCACTATGACTTTATCTTCCTCCTCGATCTTTCCTCCGAGGTTTGCTAGCTGCGTGATTAGTCCATTAAGCACATTTAAATGGGACAAAAAATTTGTACCTTCACCCATATGTAGGGCGTATAACTGCTTCTTTAGGTACAATTTATTTGTCAGCGCTTTGGACATGTATAGATTTTCTAACTTTGTTCAAATGCCACATGCACTCTCTTCATCGATGATGTTATTAACCACATCATCTGTTAAGTGCAACCTGATTGCACTAGCAACCTTTTCATCCATTTCTTCCCAATCCCCAAGTTTCATGGATTCAGGCATTTTGGATTTGCCGCCTAGTGCCTTGTGCAAACCCTGTTGGATGAGCAAGTCTCTCATCCTTCTCTGCCACGTTGAGAAACCGCTATCACCGTTGAATTTTGCTACCTCGTACATTACTCCAGACTTTTTTTTTTCACTGAGTATAGTACGATAAGCTGCAAAAATATTTCTGTAAATGAGCAGAACCTATGCTCTGATACCAATTGTTGGAATAAACCCGCAACAGAAATAATATTTGCGGTAATAAAAGCAATAAAAACGGAACACAACAATGTGGTTAATCAACAAGAATAAAAAGAGCAATAATGGCACCAAGATTTTACGAGAAAACTCTCCTGAATAAGGGAAAAACCACGGCCCGAGAGGAGCAACTGATATCACTATAGTAAGGATTTTTACACTTGTAGGTCTGAGTAAAAACTCCAAAGACCACTACACACTTCAAAAGAAATAACCCTCTTTTGATTTTTCCACCTCACTACAATATCGCTCACACTTTCTATTTTTTTCTCACAGACTAATTTCCTCTGTGATGCCTCACTCTTCTTTTCTCTCCTTTGTTTTTGGTGCATTTTGAGAATGAAGAAGACTCTCCCTTTTATAGATAACAAGTGTAGTATTTTTCCAACTATGCTACAGAAGAAAAACAATTTTTCTTCTTTGCAGCTTACCAACCTTTGAAAAAATCTGCACATGTATATCCAATATCTTCCAAATCTGCCAACCTTTTGACATTGTGAGATTTGGCAAATGGGGATGGACCCCACACAATTGTCACATGGAAATACATCATTTACCCAAAAAAAACTAAAGCAATCTAAAGAGTACAAACCCTCAGGCTAAAGACAAAAACATGGGACGATATCCTGTTAGTTAATCAGTGTAAGTTCTCAAAAGAAAAGGTCAAATTTCTTACTTATGTGTTGCTGCTAACCACAATATGCTACTTATTACTGCTTAAGCACAGACCTAATTCTGGATCAGTTTGAAGAGACTTACAAGACAAAAAACACACACAACTTGAATTACTGTCAGAAATGAAATTAATACTGCCAATACGATATGCAAAAGAAAGGATAACATACCTTAGCAATTTGCTTGACATTTATAACATACTTTGCATCTTCAATATTAGGGCTAATTATCTTTGTACACCTAGCCACCTGCTCCAAAGATTTAGTTACAGCTCCAAGGTGTGTCTAACAAGCAAAGACTTAGTCAACTTTCATTTCCAAAAAATAGCCACACCTGAAGAGGTTGCTCCTCCTGCATCATCTGTTTATCTGAAACTAGATCCCACTGACTTGGTACAGCCAACCCAGTGTCAGATTCCTTAATACCTGCATGATCAGTAAGACAGTAAGTTGAAATTCACCATGAATATATAGGGAAATGTGTAAAGAAAAAAGTAGGAAAACACATCTACACATTTTAACAGAAGCAAATCAATTCCCAGGATCAAGGGACAAGAAAAGCTTTTTGTTCCTCCTTTCTATCTCCCCAGAAAAAACAAAGACCACAATGTGCGGCAAAGAACAGCAGTTTTCATTTAGAGATACATTTAGTTCAACATCATAGACAAAAAGCAAAGACATACAAATACTTACCACACAAATCATTTCTCTTTTTTGCCATTTCCTTGATTTTCTTCTCAGCTTTCTTTATGCTTGTGGAATAAGGCCCCAAACCCTGCAAAGAGCATTTCAATAATTTAATTAAAACAATGATCAGAAACTAAGTCGCATATACTTTCAAAATGAAAGAAGGGATTTCTAGAGAAAAGGAACCAAACTATAAATTTCACAAGGAAAAAAATAGCATACATATAATGTGGGATGTCTCTGTGGTCGGACTTGCACACCAGAAGTACATATAGAAATGTGATCAAGCACTCTTTACGTGAATGCAATTCTATCCAAATGAATGATATTTTATCGCCAAGAACTATACACCCCTATCACCTGATCACACCATGTTTTTGTAAATAAATCTCCAAACTATAAGAAGGTTTACACTTGAGGTAAAATGGGTATGGATTAAGAACTTGTAAGAGTAAGTCCAATTTCCGTTCTATCGGAGTGGATATTAAGTTCTCTACCTCTGTAATATTTCAAGAGGAGTAAGGTTTCATGATGCTGATGATTGTCCACTAAACATTGATTTCATAGAGGATTAAACGAATTGTATGAGAGAGAAAAACCAGGGAAAGAAAAGAAGTTATGGGTAACAGAAAAGGTATGTTCAGACTTGAAGGGTGTTAATTGCTAAAAGCAGAAGGGGATTGTAAATACACACTCCGGGTTATCAGTATGACAATTACATATACCATCTAACATTAATAAACTCATTCCTTGGCTGCCAATTTAGTTATTACATAGCTTTGTGATTTCCAAATTCTCATTGTTTAAGTACTACCTGTGAGTTCTTCGCAATTCTGCATTATCACAGTGGGTAACTATAATTAGAAAGAACGCACACGATACGAAACGAAAGATTTGAATATGAAGATATGTAAGATTAGGCTAGGAAGAAGAGTACATAAGTCTTGAGTAGAGCAATATCATCTTCATCAAGAGGCCTAGAGTTCTTCTCGTCCTTAATCTCATCCTCCACATCTGCTGCGGGTGCCATTTCCTTCAGATTGGAAGAAGCAAAATTCTCTTAGTTTTCTTGAGAAACAAGAAGAGAATGGGAACAAATACCAGAGAATTAGAGCAGACGACTTTATATATAGGGCTTTCTATCCACGTGATCCGTGGGGTGGGTCGACCCAATACGGCCTATTAGGCCCGATTTCTCGCGTTTAATCCTAATAGGCTCACAAATTTTAAACCCCACTCCGGTAATTAAAGGTATCAACTAATAACAATTAATTAAGGATTAAAATAAGGAAAATTTATCTAAATACACATCTTATTTTATCCTAATCTCTAAAATTTCCTACCATTTTAAAAGAATTCAAAAATCTCCTATCGGATACATCACTCCGCTCTCGCTGATATCCCTATATCCCTCTCAGATACATCCCTCCCCCTCTCTAATACACCTCTTCCCTCTCGGGTACATCACTCCCATATCTGATACATGTCTTCCCTATGTATCCGTATGTCTGCTACATCCCTCCCCTATGTCTGCTACATCCCTCCCCTATGTATCCGGAAGTCTAGTAATGTATCCGGAATTTCAATGATGTATTCGAAATCCATAAATTTTAAAAGAATATTCTTGTAATTTGAAAATAGTAGGGAACTAATGTAATTAGCTTCTAAAATTATGGGATTTATGTAAATTATACAAATAATAAATATCATAAAGAAAAAAGGATATTATCAGAACTTACATGTGAGAACCGTGCATTTGCTCACTATTTGTTAAGTAGAATGTTAATGAATAAGTCAGAATATATACTCTATTAAAAAAATTATTTATTTCATTGCTAAAATATATAAAGAAATACATCAACAATGGCCTATCATTATTTATTAGATTGATGGTTAGAGAATATATTCTCTAATCATAAATTATTTCATCTCCCTATTACTTAGAAGTCAATACATGTAAAATAACGTCATGTCATTCGTTGTTGGTTTGATCTTGTGAAGCTTCTCTGTATATGTATTTTTTTAACTGCTCTTGTTCCTTTCTGAAATATGCAATTAGCTATTACATAATATTTTCATATGTCAATTTAATCGATTTGCTTGATTCTTCAGTTGTATCTGTATTATAAAATAAATGTTTAGAAGAAATACATCATTGACAGTCATTTGATTCTTCAAAGTAGTTGTTATAGCCATGTGGTGTTGTGCTTGACAATCATTTAGGTGTCCATGCATGCACAGTCATCTTGTATTCGTGTGACACCAAGCTTGACGAAAATTAACATAGAAGTGTTGCTTGTTAATTCCTGTTATATTTGCTGACTTAAATTAGAGATAGTTAATTGTCATAATTGCCCTCAAACATAAATTGAATTACAGGAAACATACATGTTGTACCTTTTCTAAACTCATTCTTCTAATATAGTAGAATATATATATATATATATATATGGAATTGATATCAAATTAGGAGAAATAAGTATTCTACAAGTTTCTTTCTTTTTTTTATGTTTCTTTACTTAAAGTTTTTTTTTTATTTATCTTCAATTAATTAAAGTTTACTGCTGACATTATTTCTTTCAACTTATTTATTCTACTAATTTCTTTCTTCTTTTCACTTATATTTTTATTAAAATACTTCTCAGAAATAAAGTTATTCTTTCAAAAGAAATTATGCCTCACATTTTTATTTTATTTGTTGGAGCCTTTTATTAAAATTTTCAAAAGACGGATTTTTAAAAAAAAATATCAAAGATGACAATATTTAATTCCTATCATCATCAATGTTATTAATTTAATTTACTTCCTTCCCTTAATCTCATCAATATGGATTTTATTTATATTGTTTCCTTAAATCACTTTTTTTTCTTTATATTTTCTATTAAAGTTTTTATGTTTTTTTAATTAAATTTTATCAACATTTACGAAATTTTCCCTTAAATAAAATTATTCTTCTAAAATAATATGCCTCAAATTTTTATTTTATTTCTTGGAGTTCTTTTTTTAATTTCTAAAGACTGATTTTTTTAGAAAAAGCAAGAAAATATATCAAGAATGACCATATTTAATTCCTATTATCATCAATGCTATTGATTTCTTTTACTTCTTTCCTTAATCTCATCATTAATGTTATTTATATTATTTCCTTAAATCACTTCTTCTTTTTTTGGTTATTATTATAACTTCATAAAAATTGCAAAAACAAATTACAGAATTTTATTTGCCTTTTTGAATTTTATTGTAAATAATTGGAGGATTGTTGGGGATTTGGATTGTTTTTGTATTTATTATGATAGATATGTTATGAATTTATTATGGAGATATAGTAAATAAAAAGGTGTAGAGGAATAGATATATATAAGTTTTCACATTGATCATGTAGATGAACGTCAATATTTTAAAATTAAATAATAAGTGTATTTTACAATTTTTTCCATTGGTTGTGATGTTCATTTAATTCTTTTAATTAATGGGATTATTTTTTAAATTGTTAAATTTGTATGTAAAGATAAGTGTCAGTCACTTTTAGAAAGAATAGGCATAAAGGTTGATTTTTGTATTTGTTTTAATTAATTCGGGTAAAGCCGTAGAGAGTATTGCTTGAGAGCTTGAGAGGATCTCTCAGAGGGGAAAATATGAGGTGCGCAGTTTTTTGTGTTATTGATTTGTTATATAAATAAAGGGAAAGGTGGACTGAAATTGCTTAGTATGGTGTTATTGTATAGAAAGTAATCCACACATATTAGGACATGATATGACGTTACATAAATCTTGACATTTGAAATATTTTTATAGATAAAATTTAAAATACTACTAAAATTTTCAATGATATCCTTGGATGTAGTTTAACTTGAAGCACTCATCCATGAAAACTTCAACGGCAGGAAGTTAAACTCGAGTCGATAATATCCTTGCTATCTGTGGATAACCATCTGAATTGTCCAATTTATAACATTTTGTTGTTTGCTTTGCATCATGGTTGGCATCTTTCTTCCACCTGTAAATCCAGCCACTTACATGAGCATTATTTGGTGGAAGAAAAATGAACATTAGCTTGTCCTGTCAAAGCTGATAAGGGATCATTCGTTTCATTTGATTCACATTGGTAGTACATTAGTTATGTGTTCAAAAAACAATTTAGAGTATCCATCATCTGCAAATTTTTGGGTAGGCCTGCAGTACACCTTATACATTGTTTCTTTTTTTCTTGATAGGAATGTGAAACCTTATTTGCACACACAACATGATTTCGAGTTGTTTAAATAGACAGTGTGAATGGAGCTAGACAGTTCAAGTAAGTTGAAGTCAGTTGCAGGGGTACATTTTATAGTCAGTCTTTTAGTATGTAGTTAGATGAAAGTAATCTTCTATAATATGTTATTAAATGTTTTACATGGTACACATGATATTTGGTGATGATTTGAATAAAATTAAACATGATCCCGAAAATCTAATACAAACTCACCACTTCGGTGTTAGTTGGTTGCACTTTCATCATTGATGAAGAAGTTTGTGTTCTGTACTAAGTTGATTGCCATTTTAGATGTCCTGTGGTTTGTATGAGGAAAGGGCCCTGATATGCACACTAGAAGCACATATGCTTTGACGGAGACTACTGAAATGTAGCTCTCAAGATATAAGAAACTGTTGGAAATTTCTACTACTGCTACATATGCTAGAGAGCAAACAATTGAACAAAGGATCTACAGTGTAAAAATGAATTAAGAATAGTGAGACAAAAACTAACCAGACGATTATTGCTGACGGGATAGGTAATGATTGAAGAATGACGGCATCAACCTTGGCAATCCAAAAGCCATCAATCTAGCACCAAAGTCTTCATTGAGGAAAATAACAGTAGAACATATGTTTTGGTGAAAGATAGGTGGTTGGGAACCATGATGTAACTAAGCAAGGCCGCTAGCAGCACCCAAACCAATTCAAAACCAAGTAAGCCAATCCAGTTCACGGGCATTCCCATTTTAGTATGAGTGGAAAGTACCATTTGACAGTTGTTTATAAACTAAAAGATTCTCCTCTTCAACAACACAAGTCTATAATTGAATGTAACATCAAATACCTCTATGTGTTAAGTTGTTGACTTAAAGGCAACTTATGGAATAGAATTATAAGAAACTAAGGCATCCATATGTCAACATCCACTTGACACATGGTGAAACAACTGAAGAGCCTTTTGTATCGGAATACCTTTCACCAAAAAATTTCTTGGTTGTATAACTCCTGCAAGTGAAGATAGAAATTAGAACATATAATAAATAAAGCATCAAAAGAACAAACGTATACTGTTGGTAGGCTCCGAAAATCGTTAATTTTTACCACTAACTATCATTAAGTCAAAAATGACAGTTTGATGTTAAATTGAGCTTTGACGGAAACTACTGAAATGTACCTCTCAAGATAAGGGATGTTGTGGGCAGATTAGTTGCAGCAGTCCTCAAAGGCAACTGGATGGAGGGAATTATTAGTTAACAAAGAATCCATTAGTAATAGAAAAAGGAGAGGAAAGAATCCATCTATATTATTCAAGTTGATTGGAAAAATAACTACACTGAATATGCTCGCAGTAAGAAAATATACTATTAATTTTACCTAGAGGTTGGAGTGACGTTAGGTCGATTCATCACAAACTAAGCTGTTGACAATTGATTATTGTGATGATGTGATTGATAGTGTTCATTCAATTGCTTGTGGAGGTTACATTTTCCAAGAGAAATAAACAGAGTACAAAGGATATGAATAGGCCATAAGATGTAGAGTAACTATATAGTAATTATAACTGCACCTGATAATATCCATGTTTTGAATGACTTCAAAAGTATGTGAATATTTGAAATGAGGATAAAACATCTCTTTAATGTAACAAACATTTACATTTGGATATTATATTCTACAAAACAAATATACCAGGTTCAATGGAATTGCTATCTGCTATCACTAAAGAGTACAGTGGCTCAGTGAATATTCCGATGTAAATTAACCTCCTACATCAGCTACTACCAGAATTAGCTTTCCAAGAACGGATGGTAAAACAAAAACAAAATGCAAATGCATCAATATGCGAGTGTAGTCGAATGAATAAGGAAGTGGGCTCTCTCAAAAATAGCAGATGCAAGTATTCCAGATTGAAGTGAAAGGTTTCTTTAATTGAAAAACAATACAACAACCATCCAAAAAAATTAATGATTCAGCTGATACGTTTTGTGAATAGATTCACAAAGTTGGGAAAGTTGAATAAACAGAGTATAAAGGATATGAATAGGCCATAAGATGTAGAGTAACTATAAAAGGAATTATAACTGCAACTGATAATATCCATGTTCAGAATGACTTCAAAAGTATGTGAATATTTGAAATGAGGTAAAACATCTCTTTAATGTATCATACACTTAATATGAGTTAAATCGATCCAACCCATTGTGATATGTTTAAAATAGAATATGATTTGTCATATAGTATTTTTTTATGTCACTAACATGCATTTGCACTACCTTTTCACGGTGTTTATGAACCAAAAGCTTCTCCTCGTCAACAACACAAATCCAAAGTGTACAAAGTATAACCCTTTTTGTGGAACCATGTCGACCAAAAACCAACTCTGAAAGGCAAGAATAAGCAATTGTTAGAACTCAATTAGAAGTTACACAGAGAAGGAAAATTTGGATAAAGTATGGAGGAACTTACCAAACAGATCATGTTAACACCTCAATGTCGTCATCCCAGTATTGATAAACAATATGCAACTCTATAAATTCTCCTGTAGTTAATACTTCCCATTCTAATTTAAAGATAAACTACCAGCCGCGAAGAATAAACTCATCTTCATCCTCAAATAATCATCCAAATCATTGTTAATAGAAATAAAAATTCAAGAGAACTGTATAAACAACCCTATTTTGCTTTCTGAATTTGTCTTCTTTATTTTCTCACGATATGCAAGTACCCTTCTCCAAAATTTCCATATATAGGTTGTAGGCCTCTTTCGTGGGCTCGTCAAGCTTGCTTATGTGGCATAGTAATCCCATACTCTCTCTTTATTTTGCTATAATAACTTATTATTCATAGAACAGAGGAATTATGGTGAAATATCATTGATTTTTCGTCAAGTAAGTAGTTTGTTCCAGTTGTGAAGGTCATATTTCAAAGTGGTTGTAAAATGAATAGTAGGGAAGAGCACAACTTTGTGCGTACAACTAGATAGCAAGCACCAAAGGAATGAATCGAACAACGTGGGGACTGATATAGGGGTATTTAAGAGAAGAAGAAGCAGATCTGACTTTGTTGACAATGGCATCATACGAAAAAAATGAAATAAATTAATAATATAAGTTGTCTAAGTTTGGATGAAACCATACAAGTATGAATATCATCACTACGGACAACATGCAACTACTTATTAAACTAAACTTATAATGGTAAAAGGACGAAACAACTTAACTAAGCTCAAAGGCGGCTAGTTATTATACTAAACTAAAATTATAAAAGGACGAAACAACTAAACTTAGGTCAAACAACAAAAAACAATCAGACGCAACACTAATCCCTCTACTTCTTCAACTTATCTGTGTGTTGAGCACTTATTCCTCGTCATTTATGACCAACACTAATCCCTTTACTTCTTGACCTTATTTGTGTCTTCAATGCTTAATTCCTCATCATCTATGATTAGGTTTCTTCGTTCCTACTCTTAGCACCATTAGTGACATGTAGTTCATCCTCATGATCTTCCAAGTCAGTCAACAACACATCAACAGATACCTGATTGTTCTTCAAAAAGTAAATTTATCAACATATTTATTAACCATGTTAATCTTTAAAATGATTTGAAGGTGCATATTAAATTATTAAATGTAATTACCATCTCTTTGGTCAATCTGTTGGTTCCCTGATCTTTTGGGTCGATTTCATTCTTGGATAAGTTCTTCTCCTGGAAGAAGACCAGTAGGAAAAATAAATTACAAAGTAAGCGTAGTTGTAAATTACAAACTCATAGTCTATATTGCAATACCTTTTCTTCTTTTCTTAGTTTGTATTGTACTTCCAAATTATCATCTGGAATCCAAAGCTTTGATACTGTAAAATTCTCAAGCCATTCTCTCAAATTATAATAATTTATTTTCAGTTTAAAAAAAAATTCTTTCCCGCAAAGGCTTTGGACATGGACAGGCACATCATTGTTAGCCGAGGTAAGCTTGTTGAACAACTTGTGAGCTGATGTATCAATGAGTTTCTCAGCCACAATATTAAATATGGTAAAAGTAGTGTCTCCAGTCCTATATATCACTTTTAGGTGTATCTTGTACCTATGTTTAGATAATAAGTTAGATTCATTAACAGCATATACAAACCTAATTTACAGTCCTTCACAAATGCTTACCTGACCAAAGGAAACTTGCAATCTGTATTGCAATTGTGGCATCGATAGATACTATTTGTTGGTTCAATCTTCTTCAAACACATATTGCATGAAATGTAGTACCAACCAAAATAGTTATCTGTTTCTATTATCTTGATCTTCACGGTAACATTGTATTCCTACAGTTTTAAATAATTACCATGAAATAGTGTAACGATCCTATTTAAATGGGAAACCAAAAATACGAGAAGCGTAATAAGAAAAGAACCTATAGTTTAGAGCTCCACTCGGCCTCCAACAACTCCTTAATGTCCATACGGTTGAAAAACATCTCTTCCTCAATAGGAAGACTATTAACAATAGAGCTTTCTATAACTTGAAATTCTGTGGACATGGTGGAAAATTTTGGAGCCAAAGATCTTATGTAATCTATATCAAGATTTACATAGATTTTGCTTGCATAGGTGGTGGAGAAGCTAACCTCACCTATTATCAATGTATGCGTTAAAAATGAAAGTATGTCATTTCTTGAAAATGTTAGCTGTTAAATTCCTAGTATCTACAACTAAATTGGAAACAATTACCACGAAATTCTTTCACCATTTTAGAAGTCACTATCACTATATATGGGCCAGCATCATTGTTATACAAATAAGAAGAAAACTTCTCCCCAAGTTCTTTCCATAAGGTAATTTTTGCTTTAGCCGAACTATGCAGAAAAAACATAAATCAGTAATCAAATAATTCTATTGTAAGGAGATAACAAAGTAAAGCAACTTAAAATGAGATGAGTGACTTATTAATCTGTAAGAATGTGGATATCCCTCTTTGAACCAACACTATCGATATCACCAATTCCATATAAACAATCAACCACATCTACAAATATTGAAGAAGAAGATTCGTATGTAAGTGTTGTATTCCAATAGTTTAGGCAATTATTTCCCATTTACACATAAATAAACAACCAACCAACCACATCTATGATTATTGAAGATGAAGAATCATATGTAAGACTTGTATTCAAATAGTTTAGGGTATTATTAAACATTTACACATAACTCGGAGGTTAGAGCATCAATCTGTAATGTGATAGGCACCGGTTAAATTTCAATAGCTAGTTTAGCCCTATTCTTTCTTTTCCTTCCGTTTTATATTGATAGTGTTTCTCTGGAATATAAAGCTTTTGAATGATGAAGTTCATTCTTTTTCAAAATTATCAATTTTATTAAGTATGTGATAGGAAATTACAGATATATCAAGAATAGATAATATACATTAGAAGGGAGTTGTCATATATGACAGATTGAGCAAACCTATATCAAGGTCGTGAATGTCATCAAACACAATATCATGAGTTTATCTTAGTAATAAATTATGCAGCTACGTACAGCTATAAATGTAATTGGTAAGAATTTAAAAATAAATATAGACCTGATAAGACAGTGTTGTTGTTCACCCTTGAGTCAATCACATCTGGATTAATAAATTCAAAACCGTTTATTGGAATTTCAACAATATCTTCAGAAAAATTCTTGATTACAGTTGAAGCAAAGAAAATGATTTTCAATGAGTTTTGAACATGTCTATATCCCCCAATGCTTTCAACAACTTTGAAGTTCTTAATGATAAATACAGAACCTTCACACAACTTGTCTTTGAGCCTGTTAACCTGATTTTTCCTAATTATACCATGCATCTAATTACCCTGATAGAAGAAGAAATTAGTAAGTAATTTGAGAATTCAAACTTCCAAAAATAATATGTAATTGGGAGAATGAATCAATGGAATACGTACCTTTTCATCAATAAATATCATATACATACTGATCAACTCACCATTTTTCTTGGGATTAATGGCATCCAACATTCTACAAAGTTTTACGCTTATCGTAAAATCATCTCGACCAGTAACCAAGTCTGAAAGAAAAGAAGTCGTCATTATAAAAACTCAATTAAAATGAATAGAGACAATGTAAATTTGAATATGGGAATGATTCACTACTCATCTATATATACTACAAGAATTAGGGTTATGAAAAGGGAGAATAAATCAGCAGAGTAATTAGCAGAGCAATTATCACAAATTAATACACAATTAAAGACATTACAGTTACAAATAAGAAAGATGATGCAATGGGTTTTATGGAAACGTGCCTCATAGGTTCTTGGGATGGAGAAGCTCGACAGTAGATATGAAAAGAACGGTTCTTGGGAGGGAGAAGCTCAGCAGTAATTGGGAACGTTTGGATGTTAAAAAAAGGGCTGAGCTGGGTCATTATAGTCCTGTATATTCAATTGGGTCATTAAATTTGTGTACGTGGGTTGGGCTTTACTATAATTTAATATTATCTGTATTTAATAGGTGACATGTGGGCTGGAGCTAATCAATTATATTGTCGGGTAATTTTTATGTGATTTATTTACCTATTATATGGTGGAAAAATTAGGAATCAATCCAGGATACGTAGTTGAGAACTTTCATAGTAACATAAGTCATATGAGGTTACACAGTAGTGCACATTAATGAGTTTATTGATTCCGTTGTTGAAAGTTTTTTCAACATGTCAACTCTGCAGGTCCTACAACTATGAGTCCAATGTAGATAAATGTTGTAAACCAAATAAGTAGAATATAAATGGTAATGAAATAATATTAATTGGTTCTAAACTGAAATTCCTTTAGTTATATAGTATTTGTGTGAGCTCCTGGTACTTCATCTACATCATCAGTCTTCAAGTGTATATCTATTTGTCCCAAAACAGAGCACTGTTAGCTGAACAATTATGAATTTGTGTAGTAAAATAATATTATGGAATGAAATAAAGAAATACCTCGTTTCTATTTTAGCTTGAGGGCATATATTTTGAAATACTTCTGTGTAAACAATATTTTTAATGAACATAGGATCTTCCATGTCGTCGTCAACATTTAGTATAGTTAATCCTTGTCTTGTTGTTACTCGGGATAGTGCTACATATAATTGGCCATAAGTGAATACTTGTTTAGGAAGATACAATCCAACATGGTTGAGAGACTGTCCTTGACTTTTATTAATTGTCATAGCGAAACATGGTGCTACAGGAAGTTGTCATCTGTTAAAATTGAATAGCCACTTTAAATCATTAGGAGACATAATAATTCTTGGTATTGTTACTTTCGAGCCAATGTTCTTTCCGGAGATGATATTTGCACTAATAGACCATTTACCAAGATGTGTGACAATCAATCTTGTTCCATTGCATAGTCCTTCACTTTGATTTAGATTCCTGAGAAGCATAACTGGAGTGCCTACTTTTAAGTGTACGTCATGATTAGGAAGTTCCAGGAATCTTAAGTTATTTAAAAAATTTGTTGGGTACAACAGATCTTCATCATTAGTGTTGACACTTTCTTTACACACATTGTCTGAGCTAAAATATGTTCTTCCTTCACCTGGAATCATTTGCATAATTGTATCATTCAATTCGTGGACCATTGCTCCTTCTTGCAAATATGTTGGGTCATTGTACTTCTGCAAGAGGGATGGATAAACTGCCTCGACGATTGATCCGATTGGATCATTGGATGGAATTATACATATATCAGTAGGCACTTTAATAAGGTCATTGTCAACATCACTATAAAAGGATCCATCCCCAATTTATAACAACCATTTGTCGAAAGTAGTAATTTCAGCGGCCTCAGAATCTAATACTCTTCCGCAACAAAGTCGCATATTTTGTTTCAGCTCATAAATTGTAAAAAATGGCCACAAATATGAGGAGTTGATTGATGCATCTAGAATATCAGCTCGTGTTCCTTTTGGAATCACCGGTAGTATTTGACGAAAATCACCACCAAATACGATAGTAAGGCCTCCAAATGGTTTATCTGAGCTGTTTTCATATTTCACTCGGAGGATATATCGCAAGGTCCTGTTTAAGGCTTCAAAACAAAATTTATTTGCCATTGGTGCTTCATCCCAAATGATTAAAGCTGTTTTCAGAAGTAGTTCGGCTAACTGACTTCCTTGTCTTATTTCACAAGTTGATTCTGCACTGATGTCCAAAGGAATATGAAATCGTGAATGTGTTGTCCTACTATTTGGTAATAACAAAGCCTCTATTCTGGAAGTAGCAACTGGGAGAACTATTTTTGATTCTGATCTCAACTTGGAAATTATTGTATTCCATAAAAATGTCTTTCCGATACCACCATGTTCATTTATAAAAAAGAAGCGGCCTTATTATTTCTTCATAAACTATCTTTTGACAATCATTTAAGAGAGCGAATGATTTATCATGTACTTCCTTTAAACACCTTTGTCATATTCTAGTTCCTCATTGCTTAGACGATTCCCCTGTGTCATTCAACAAAGTAGAATCTGGAAGTGGCATTCCATGTATGTCTTTCAAACTTTTTTCCATCTTCAGAAGTATGGTTTCTATCTCAAATAATGTATTCAAGTTATTTTTCAGTCAACTGTAAATCTTCCAATTGAAATCTCTTTCGTTGTAATGATGTTATATCTTCTGATAAAATTTCATAGTTGCTCATCCAAAGTTTGGATGAATCAGACACTTGGCAGTGAATTAGTATCGTCACAAACAGATTTCTCAGCTCATTTCTTGATGCCCAACATGTAGCTTCATCCAACCAGTCATTCCATTCTTTATCATCCTCCAATAATCCCAATGCGTAGCATGCCTCCTTATAAGTATCATACTGGACTCCATTAATTGTTCTTATGCTTTCAAAGGAAGTGCTTCCTTTCACAAAATTAAGTAGCATTCTCATGTAAAATCGTTCTCCACTTGCAAGATGTGCGAAGTAAATTCTACCAACTGACTTCCCCTTTTTTCTTCTAGTCCATCTTTTACTTGTTGCATCCCAGACCCAATGCGTAGGAAAATGTGAATATGTTAGGTCTCGAGCATCCTCATATTCTTTTTTTGCCTCAACCCATTCCGTGAATTTTGTTTTTACTATATTGGGTCTGTTTAGTATGCTTTCAGGACACCTTTCTTCTTGGAATACTATGGTGTTTTCTCCCTGTAAATGGAATGACAAACGCTCAACTGCTAGCTTTCTATGATGTATGTCAAACTTAAAGATCCTTCATCAAGCTTCTATAGCTGATATGTATCTACAATCTAGATATCTTTTGATCTCATCACGTTCTGTGGCAGTATCTGAACATTCTATACCAATTATTGCTCTATCAGATCCCTTATTGACATATTTAAATAGGTATTTCACCGATCTTGAGTAATTGCATAACTCGACATTTATATGTGCATCAAATTAGATAATCAAATTACTGTTATAAGGGACGACATATCTGTTATCTAAAAAGACATTATTGTTATTGACTTTTGTACCTGTGTTTCTTCTCCTATAAATTGGGAACCAATATACATCAAAAGTTGTTTGATTGTTGAACTTCTTTGGGAAATGCTTGGTGCACTTTCCTTTCTTCATACATGGGCATCCTGGATTGAGGTCTCCACAAGGTCCATGCATCATGTAGTTCTTCACAGCATTATAACCATCATGATCGACTTCCATATCAAGTATTTCAGTTGTTATCATTGTGTTGATATGATCTATATATAGATGGACTTTTTAATGTGGGATGCAGGAAGAGTAGTATATGTGCGTGAGGTAGTCCTCTTTTCTAAAACTCAATTGTATATAAACCTACAGAGTTAATGTTAGGATGCCGAAAAAGTAATAATTTGATTTTTTTTACCAAAATGTAAATGCTTGAATTAATAACGGATGAATTCTGTTAGTATGTTTAAGTTTGAAGTTACATGCGATTATTTTTCCAAAAGGTTGTTGCTTTTTCAGATCTTGCATCAGTTGGAATTGTTGGGTTTTAAAGGTGTGAACAGGAAATGAAGGGTTATGACTCTCCTGAAGGGTTGTGACTATGCCTAAGGGTCGTGACCTTTATGAAAGGTTGTGTCTTTTCTAAAGGGTTGTGACCATTTGAAAGGTTGTGCCTTTTCCAAAGAGTTGTGACCTTTCGGAAAGGTTGTCTTCTTTCCAAAGGGTTGTGACCTTTACCCTTTGTTGGCTATAAATAGAGAGACTTTCTCTCATTTTTCTGCATCGAATTTTTCCCTTCTTTTGCATACATTTCTTACAAAATAAAATCGATCGATCGTGTCTGTGTGTGCGATTCGTTGCTGTCATTTTGAGTTCGTTGAAATTATCGAAGTTTGAGGTACCGCTACTTCTTAAATGGTTAATCCGTTTTATCTTGGGAGGAATTAATCTGCAACCTCAGGCACTTGAGGGGATTAAATTTCTTAAGGACACACAGTGGGTTCTGTGGACTCGGATAGTTCTTTGTGTTTTTCTTTTCATCTTTTATTATTTCTGGTTTGCTAATCTGACTACATGAGATAACAAGCTTAAGAAATTTTAATGTTGGTATTTTCTGTGATAAGGAAATTACTTCTATTTTTAGTGTTCTTTTTATTGGGGAAAGAAAAAGAAGAAAAAGAGAATTATTTTATCATATGATAAAAGAGATTTGGGATGAATTAGTACTACTTTAATATGTTCGAGTATATTTTTGTAGTAAGTTTTCCTTGGATGGTAAGATTATTTTTACTTTCTTCCCAAGTGCATTCAAGCATTGCACCCCTTCAATTTCTTTTCAATGAGAAAAGTTATTTTGTGCATAAAGGATAAGATGAGCACTTTAATTTTTTTCCCTATATTCTTGGTTTTATATAACTATGAGAAGAAGTAAATGACCAAATGTTGTCTCCTAATAATATTTGAACATAAGTTTAGTTTCTCGTTGAAATTCCATGTCTTCTAAGGAAAATTGGAATATGATGGAAACTAGGAAAGAAGAAAAAAAATTAGCAAAAAAAGTGACTTGCGTGGAATCAATGCTGACAGATAGAATATGATTCAATGAGAATAAAAATCAGGTTCTATCTTTATTTCCCTTGATTATTATTTTCTTTTTCTATCCTTTATAAGTTATGAGATTTATATCATAAATGTTAGGATAGATGGTCATTATAAGATGATCTCAGAATATGTATTTATTATTATTAATATGTATTATGTTTAGAGGAGAAAAAAAACTTTTGTAGTTTTCTACTCCATGTGAAATTTGATTGTGTTTGACTTTTGGAAACTAAAATCTTCTGATTGTTTTTACTCCTTTGGTTTGAAGAATATAAGAACTTCATGAACAAATCAGATTGTGCATTGGTTTGAAGAATATAGAAACTTCACTAATTTGTTAAATACTATGTTTGAATGAATATTCTGACATGAAGAGTACAAAATCTTCGTCAGAAATATTAAGGCTAAATGATTTGAAAAATATAAAATCTTTATCGTTAGCTAGAAACATTGTTGTATTTGAGGTTTCTGGAGATTAAAACCTTTGTGGTTACTACTCTGTCTGAATATGAAACTGATTCGAAGAATGTAAAAACTTCATCAAAATTCAAGGTTTATTCGGTTAACGATTAGAAGAATATCAAAACTTCATCGTTAAACTAGAAACAAGTTGTATAAAGATTGAATCTTTATTGTTAGTATTCTAAATACTAAGTGGTCTGTCTAATTGTGACAGAAAGGGAAAAAACACTAGTGACATAAAATTAGTGACTTTTGTGCCTGCATGGGTGTTTATATGAATTAAATCTTCAAAAGAAGGCTTCGTGTTGCCAATGTGTATTTTGATGGTATACAATATGAAAGCATGGGAAAAAATATGTGGAAAATAATTTCAAATACTTGAAAAATATTTTTGAGAACATATTTAAAATGTTGGAGGGGTTCTTTACTTGTGATAAAGACAAAATTAGACTTACTATCTAATTTAAATTTGAAAGTACAAGATATGAAATTTAATTACATTCTTGTATTATGTTAGACCCACAAAATTCTTGGAGTATATT
>JAJOOO010023012.1:0-19559 GCA_029582685.1 Solanum piurae | reverse complement strand
AATCAAAGAGTTTAAAAAAGTTGTGTGGTGATGGAGGATGGTAGAAGGTGGGGAAGATGGAAGGGAGAAAGCAAGGAAGAAGAAGGAGAAGAAAATATTTACAAAAAAAATTAAAATATTTACAAAAAAAGTCTCTGACGCGCTCAAAATTCGTGTAGCACACGTACTGTGCTTAGTCAGCCAAAAGTGTCAAAATGACACAGTGAGACCCTACATGAGGTGTCTAAAATGAACATCGCCCACTTGAGGTGCCTAAGTGAAAGTTGGTGCCAAGTTTAGGGGGCCACCGATGGGTTAGGCCTTAAAACAATGTCTTTCTCTATGCTTATTCATTATGGAGCAACGATAAATTTTAATTTTTTGAAACAGTGATTATTTTCTTCCTTATTTATTATGGAGATGCAGACCTTATTTGTTTGCATTTAATGGAGGTATGAATCTCAATAATTTAGATCCAGCTCATTAAATGCATTTAGTTTTTAGGTTTGAATTTGAATGATTAAGATTCAACCCATTAAGTCCATTTATTTCTTTTAAAAAAAAGTCTCTTAATGGGTTTGAAAAGGTCTAAACGAATCAAATGTGTAGGAGACTCTTACCAATACTCAGACTTATTTAATAAGTTATAAAATAATATATCATCATCTATCTTGCTCTTTGCGTGCCTTTTTCTCTCATAACTACAAACTTTCTTTCTTTTCTTTTTTTCAATGAAACACTATTTTTTCTCTCTTGAATTGGTAAGTTTTCATAATCTTTTCAAGTATATTTTTTTATATTAATAATTTTCTTAGGGTGTATTGATGTGTGTCAAGAACACTTGTTGCAATAATATTTTGGTGTATTGATGTTTATCACGGTTTTTGAATGAAAAAATACTAGCCACGATTAAAAACAATAACTATGTATACATACTTGAAGTCTCTTATTATAGTAATTTTGTTTTAGGCCAATAATTTTATTGAGACTCTTCGATCATCAAACCTGCTCGTGAGATAATACTAATATATTATTGTTGTTGAACTATGCACATACTTGAGGTGTTTTATTAAATTTTGTTTTAGGCCACCAATTTTATTGAAACTTTGTATGATCAAACCCTTTGTGATATTACCCTAGACATATTATTGGCATAATACATAAATATGATCCTTAACTTGGTTTCAACGGACAACTATGCCCTCCAACTTTGAGTGTGCACAAGTAAACACTTAAACTTGTATAGAATTGAACAAATAGACACGCATGTCCTACATGACATAATACAAGTAGGACGCCACAGATGACACAAAATTGTCAGGTAGGGTGTCATGTAGGACAAATGTGTTTATTTGTTCAATTTTATACAAGCTTAAGTGTCTACTTGTGCATATCCAAAGTTAAAGGTCATAGTTACCAACTAACGTCAAGTTAAGTTTCATGTTTATGTATTATGCCCATATTATTATTGTTGAACTATGTATATACTTGAAATTTTTTATTTGAATTTTATTTTAGGTCACTAATTTTATTGAGACACTTTAATCTTCAATATGATCAAATCTGCTTGTGAGATTACTATGTATATATTATTATTGTTGAACTATGTATACACTTGAGATCTCTTGTTTTAGGCCACAATTAATATTCAAAAATATTCATTATTTTCTTGTATATAGTTTTGACATTAGTACTATAGTAACTTGTCTTTCTAATTTTTACGTTTTTAGTAAAATCACTATAGAACTTTTTCTGATATTTTTAAATTTTAAATTAAACTAAGTTAATACAGTTGTAATATTTTTGAGAATTAAAACCAAGGTATTATATTGCAACAAATGACTAACATTTTTTTTTCCAGTTAAAAATAATACTTTTTTCCAAGTTATACATTTATTATTGAACTATGTATATTCTCTTATTAAAATTTTACTTTAGACAACTAATTTTATTGAGACTTTTTATTATCAAACTCGCTGGTATAAATGATTTTCACCCAATTATAAATAGGTTATCATGATTTTGGAAATGAAAATTCAATTCAGGCCTCCCTTCTTCTTCTTGCTTTATTTATTGTTGGTCATATTTCATTTTCTCATATAATTATCGTTAAAATGAATTATCAATATCATAATTTAATCTTTATTTTAGTAATAACTATGTTATAATTTGGAGGCATCAATTCAAAGTTTATTGTTATGCATCATGTTTTACAATGAGCGCCCACATTTTGCCAGACAAATATATGCAAATTAGACCATCAAGAAAGAAATGTTTTCTATGCATGACCTTTGGGGTTGATCAATAATATTCCCTCCCAATTTTTAGCTCACTAGCTAGTTTAGTACTTTACGTGAGTATCACGTCTGAAAAAATATTACTCGTATTTAGAAATGGGAGTTTGATCGATGTATCAACACAACTTTAACAAGTTGTACCAAAATCTATCTAATTTGTACAGTAACTATGGACTTATTTCAATGAGGCTTGGACGAATACTGCAATTAGTTATTGTACTAAAAGTTTTGTGGATGGTACCTTATACACGACCTTCATCTACTCCCTGTTGACAAGTGTATGGCTATTTAATTTGTAAGCAAACCACATGTTGAGAAGAATCGAACATGCTCTCTGAGTAAAATTTTCAAAGTTAGTAATGGATTCATGTTGTGTCAATTATTTTGATTGCCTTTCGATTAATTTGTAATCTAAATTATAGTTGGCTAAGCGAGTCTTACCCATTTTAGTAAGATAATATTCTATGTTCCGCAATAGGAGAGAACATGTAATATGCTTATATTTATCAAGCTTCTTCTCGAGTATTTTATACTATGATAAGTTCTTTTTTCCTTATAAAAAACAAAAAGAAAATATTTGCTTATTGTTTCATTCTTGACCTTTAATATGATCAATGACTTAAGTCATCCAACTCTATCTAGAGTTCTTCATTTTCATTTTCATTATTACCGTAATGACAACAATAAAATTGTAGCTTAGACTTTTGTTGCTAGACTATTTACATGATTGGATAATTCAATATATAGCGCAAAAATTTTGGAGGACAAAAAAAGGGAAGGGAAATGACACTTCATGACAGTCTAATGATGTTGAAATTTTCTCAGTTTCTTATTTGTATATATATAAGGTCCTTTGGTTTACATTTCATTGTTGAATATTTATTTATTCTGCCAATTGCTCCAACAGACCTCAAGCAGCATGTTGATCTTTCATCAGTTAATGCTTCCCTATCTCAAAAATAGCATCTCTATTTTGGAGAAGTAGTAGTAAGGCTTGTGTACACTCTACCTTCTTCAGACTCCATTTTGTGAGATTTCACTAGGTATATTGTAGTTGTTGTTGGTCACTTCATCACTTTTCTCTACTACTTCCAGTTCTTTTATGCATCTGCATATGAGATGCATCATTTTACGCTCTCCATTTGATGTAGTTCATTTCCTTTGTTACCACAACACCATCAAGTCTTATGTCAAAGAAATAAGGTGGAAAATAAATTACATAAGCCAACGTCTGATCGATCTAGTTCCCGTTCTTTTCCGGTGGACTTGCTTTATATCTCCGACACACAAGGAAGGACGCGGTGGGAAGGAAGCAGCCCTAGCCTCTGTCCGGCCGATCATTCTGCTGGCATTTCGCATTCACGCCCCCGTTTGACTGCCGCTATCAACGAATAATAAATATTTCATAAGAAAAGAATAATTTGGAGTTTCAATGAATTGAGTAGTATAGGCAGATAGCAACCTATGAGACTGTTGGACAAAAGGATAATCACACCCATAATAATGTCCAAATTGTTTAGCAATAGGAAGAGAGTAACAACGACACCAAATATTAAAATGGAGTAAATATGATACCCGAATAAGTAATACAATAATATTGATGAAAAACTTTGTAGTGTCAAAAGACTACCACTCAACACTCTTTTATTTCTTACAACTCACAACAATATTACTTCCACACTATTTTCTCACAAACTAAGAAATAGTTTGTGGATTACTCTCTCTACTCTCTATTGCTTCTCTATTTTTTGTGTGTCTTCAAGTGTTCAATTACTATTCTATTTATAGAGTTTTTTGAACCTCTTGATTACATCATTAATGACATAAATGTGATAGCCAATTTCCATGAAATTTGGCTGCCAAACTCTACCAAAATCCTACCAAACTTTGACTACCAAAACTCTACCAAACTTTGACTACCAACTTCCACAAATGTGGCTGCCAAATTAGTTGTTGTTTTATTCCCACAAATCTCTCCCTTAATTTTGATTTTTCTTCTTTACTCCAAGGCTTGATCTCAATCTTTGAAAATCTTCAAATTTGAGAGACTTTGTAAAGATATCCGCAACTTGATCATGAGATTTCACATACTTGAGTTCTACCCCTTTCTTTGCAATGCACTCTCAGATAAAGTGACACCTTGTGTCTATGTGCTTGCTCTGATCATGATACACTGGATTCTCAAGTGCTTGCGCGGATTTGTTATCAACACAAATCATTGTGGCTTCAATTTGTGGTAAATTGAGTTCCTTCAACAATCTCCTCAACCAAGTTGCATGACATGTACACGATGTCGCTGCCACATATTCAGCTTCACAAGTCGAGAGAGTAACAATTGATTGTTTCTTTAAACTCCAAGAAATAACACAATCACCCAAGAAAAACACAAAATTCAATGTGCTTTTTTTATCATCAACATCTCCCACATAATCACTGTCACAATATCCCACAAGATTAAAATCATCATTAGAATATGTGTAAAATAGCCCAAGGTCGATTGTACCTTTTAGGTAACGAAGAATTCTTTTAGCGACCTTCAAGTGAGTGGAGGTAGGAGCTTCCATAAAGCGACTTACTACTCCAACCGCAAAAAGTATATTTGGTCTCGTACACGTCATGTACCTTAGACTTCCTACGAGACTTTTGAACAAAGTGGAGTCCACCTTTTCTCCATCATCAAACTTTGTCAATTTTGTTCCATTTTCCATTGGGGTGTTCACAGGGTTGCAATCAAACATGTTGAACTTCTTCAAAATCTCCTTTGTATAACTTTCTTGAGATTTGAAGATGTCTTCATCCATTTACTTCACTTTTAGGCCCAAGTAATATGACATAAGCCCTATGTCCGTCATCTCAAACTCAAGGGACATAGCTTTCTTGAAAACTTCAAATAAAGATGGGTTGTTACCCGTTAGAATGAGATCATCAACATAAAGACAAACAAGCAGAATATCTCCATTAGTATGAACTTTAATGTAAAGAGCATATTCATGGAGATTACGAGTAAATCTATTATCTTGAAAGTATTTTTCAATGCGACTATTCCAAGCTCGTGGAGCTCGCTTCAATCCATATAAGGCTTTCTTCAACCTCAACACCGTATCTTCATAATTTTTTACCACAAAGCCCAATGATTGATCAACATAGACCTTTTATTCAAGATATCCATTCAAGAATGCAAATTTGACATCTAATTGATGCATTTTCCACTTCATTTGCGCCGCCAAATAGATCAATAGACGGATCGTCTCCATGCGGGCAACAAGTGCATAGACTTCCTCATAGTCGATGTCATGCCTTTGCTTATAGCCTTTAGCCACAATTCTTGCCTTGTATCCCTCTACCTCTCCATGGGCATTTTTCTTCGCCTTGTATACCCATTTGACTCAAATTGCTCGATGATCCTTAGGAAGAGTTGTTAACTCCCAAGTGTTGTTCTTCTCTATTGACTGGATCTACTCCTCTATGACTTGTCTCCACCTTTTGTCAGTAACGACTTCATCATTCATTGGTTCACTATCAGCAACGAGACAACACAAAAAATCAAAATTATTGATTTCTTCTGTGCCATCATAGAGTTTTTGGATGCTCCTCATCCTATGCGGTCTTTCACTTGAACTCTCTTGAGTAGATGGAGATGCAATATTTGCTGGTGAAATAGGTGGGGTTGCATCCTGTGTAGGTGCCTTGGTCTCCTGCTCTTCTTCATCTCCAAAGTATAGAAGAAAATCATATGTTTTTTCTTCCGGAGTCTCCCAATTTCATGATGCTTCTTCATCAAATTCAACATCACAACTCACCATCACCTTATTATTGCTTGGATTGTACCATTTATATCATTTTAAACTCGTGTCATAGCCAACAAATACATACTTGACACTTCGATCATCAAGTTTAGCTCTCCATTGATGTGGAACATGACCATAGGCTATGCTCCCAAAAATTCTCAAGTGCTTGACACTTGGCTTTCTTCCACTCCATGCTTCTTGAGGTGTTTGATTTCGTACATTTTTTGTTGGAGACCTCTTGCTCAAATAAATTGCACAAGAAACATCCTCGGTCCAAAATTCTTTTGGTAGATGTTTAGATTTTAACATACATCTAGCCATATTAAGAATTGTTTTATTCTCTCTTTCTGCAGCTCCATTTTGTTGGGGAGAGTAAGGTACCGTTAGAGGGCGACGAATTCCATGAGATTGACAAAAGTCATTAAATTCTTTTGAAGTGAATTCGCCTCCTCTATCGGACCTTAATGCTTTTATTTCATAGCCACTTTATTTTTCTACAAGTGCTTTGAAATTTTTAAAGGTAACAAAAACTTTAAATTTTTGCTTCAAGAAGTACACCCAAGTCTTTCTACTGAAATCATCAATAAAGAGCAAGAAGTATTTTCTTTTATCAAAAGAAGGTGACAATTGGACCACGTACATCGGTGTGTACAAGTTGGAGTGGCTTACTTGTTCTTGATGTAGTCTCCTTTGGAAAACTCCTCCTTGCATGTTTTCTAAGAAGACAAGCTTCACACAACTGATTTGGATGGTTGATTGATGGAATCCCATCAACCATGTTCTTGTCTACCATTGATTTAAGCGCTTCAAAGTTCAAGTGCCCAAATCTCATATGCCAACACCATGAGTCATCTCGCACATTAGCCTTCAAACACTTTGCATCGATGGTTTTAAGATTCAAAGGGAACAACTTATTCTTTGTCATATGAACTTTAGCAATTAAGTTGTTACTTGAATCTCTAAGCCAAGATGCATACTTTTCATATGTATATCATATCCTTTTTCAAGAAATTGACCCCAACTCAAAATATTACTTTTTAATTTTGGCACATAATAAACATTATTAATCAATTTATTGCCACCATCTTTACAAGATATCAAAATTGTACCTATACCTTCGATTTGGATTTTTGAGGTATCTCCAAAAGACACGTTACCTTTCACCGTCTTGTTTATCTCCACAAACTTATCTTTATGGCCACACATATGATTTCTTGCTCCATTGTCAAGATACCATGAACTGCAATCATTTGTATCTTCTTTGAGTGCTAATAACAACGTTAACTCATCTTCGTCTTTGTTGTTGCCAACAAGATTAACTGTCTCTTCAACATTACTATGACATTCCCAAGAGTAATGTCTAATTTTATGACAGTTATAACACTCAATTTTAGATTTTTCATACATCAATTCATTTGTACCTTGATAAGCTCCACGCCTTTTACCTCTTTGTTGACCACGGCCACGACCTCTGAATGACTGGTGACTTTTACCTTCATTGTTGAATTTGTTGCTATAACTTCTTCCTCTTCCACAACCTCCACGGCCTTGCCATTGTCCATTTTCTTTGTAACTTTTCTCACCTTCAAATCCTTTGAAGGATGCCTGAGTTTTAAGAAGTTGTTCTAGTGGCTCTTCTTTTCTCCTTTTAATTTTCTCTTCGTGGGCTAGTAAAGAACCTTCCAATTGTTCTACCGTCATAGAGTCTAAATTTTTAGACTCATCAATAGCACACACCGCATAATCAAATTTAGGTGTTAAAGAACGAAGGATCTTTTCTACCGCACGCACATCATCTACTTCCTCCCCATATCTACTTAGTTGATTTACAACAACCATCAATCTTGAACAGAAATCTGAAATGGATACATATTCTTTTATTTTTAAAACTTCAAAGTCAACCCTTAGAGTTTGAAATCTTATCTTCTTCACTTTATCAACTCCTTGGAGAGAATTTTGTAAAATCTCCCAAGCTTCTTTTGAGGTGGTGGCATCAGCCACCTTCTCAAACATGCCATCATCCAAACATTGATGGATGTGAGTGAGGGCATGTTGATCTTTCTTTCTTGTCTTTAACAAGACCTTTTTTTCATTTGAGGACAAAGTTTCCTCATTAACCAGTTTTGTATACCCTTTGTCTACAATGTCCCAAACATCTTGAGCGCCAAGAATGGCTTTCATTCGTTGACACCATTTTTCATAATTTTCTCTTGTGAGATGGGGGTACTGAAAGGACAATGGACTATTATTTTCCATGACTCTGATACCACGTTGGTGGACAAAATGATAATCACACCCAAGATAATGTCCAAATTAAATAACAATAGGAAGAGAGTAACAACGACACCAAATATTAAAATGGGGTAAATATGATACCCGAATAAGTAATACAATAATATTGATAAAAATTTTGTAGTTTCAAAAGACTACTACTCAACACTCTTTTATTTCTTACAACTCACAACAATATTACTTCCACGTTATTTTCTCACAAAGTAAGAAATAGTTTGTGGATTACTCTCTATTGCTTCTCTATTTTTTGTGTCTTTAAGTGTTCAATTACTATTCTATTTATAGAGTTTTTTTAACCTCTTGATTACATCATTAATGGCATAAAGGTGGTAGTCAATTTCCACAATATTTGGCTGCCAAACTCTACCAAAATCCTACCAAACTTTGACTACCAACTTCCACAAATATGGCTACCAACTTTCACATTTGTGGCTTGCCGATTTTCACATTTGTTGTAACACCCTGCAACCGAAACAGACAAAAAAATGCAGACTTTGAGAAGTTGCAGGTGCAACCCACGATTTCCATCCAAGGACCGTCGGTCAGACCATGGTCTGTGCTGGTGGTTCGTGGTTCACCACTGCAACCCCTCTCCAAACCCAGCTCAGAAAATCAGCTAAGTCTCGACCCACGGACAAACCTACGGTCCGTAGGTCAAACCATGATCCGTGGTCTGTGTCCGTGGATCAAGACTCCCTTACCCATCCTCTGACATGAACTACGGTCGACCAGCACGGACCGTCGTTCAATCCACGGTCCGTAGGTCTGACCGTATATGAGGGTCAGCTGCCAGTTAGATGAAAATTATTGATGAAATCAACTTAAAATGGTCATAAATCTTAGCACAAAAGTAATTATGTGTCCTATGACCTATGATATGATATATAATTGAATCCTCTTTCCAACGCCACCGAGTTTGCTAAAATCTGACCTCCGAGTAAAAAGTTATGCTCATTTTAGTGAAGGTCTGTCGAGCAGGCTTGACTTACGGACCCAATCTACAGACCGTAGATTGACCTACGGCCCGTAGGTCCAATCCGTCGATCACTCCGACAACAGTTAAGTCAGGGGTCTTTTGGTCTTTTTCTATTTCGTTTAACCCCTAAGATATGTCGTTTAGACCCTAAATTATGAGGTAGTAGTCAGTTTAAGCCTAGAAACATAACTAGAACTTACCTAAGTCAAGTCATTAATCAAACTTAGAAAAATTAGAATCAAGAGAAGAGAAAGAAGTCAAGAACCCTAGTTCAAGAACGCAACAAGTTTTTTTCAGTTCCCGCCCAGAAATCAAAGGATTTCTCCGTGAAATTCGTCACCAGGTATGTGGAATTTCACTAGTGGGTTCCTTTCTCCCATTAGGTCCCTAGTTTTCAGTCAGTTTCTTGATTCCATGATTATGAACAGACCTAGGGTTTCTAGAATCTCAACAGATCATCATGAGTTAGTTATTTAAATGTTCCAAATCAGATTATCATATTATTGCTCAGTTTATTGCATGAATTTCAGAACCCTAGCTATGTATTTCTTTAGTTCTTGAATTACACATGCTAGGTCAGATATTTCAGTATTCAGTTATACATGCCTCAGTTTATAAATGCATCATTATCAGATTAATTATTGCATTCTCAGTTTGCATGTTCAGTTCGAGCTATCTAGTATTACAGAAATTTAGTCATAATGTGATAATCACTTAAATCAATTGGGAGTAGCATAATACCGAGTTGGACTAGGGTTCAACGTACCCAAATAGTCCTAGAACTACTAGCCACGTAGGTTGTAAGTCCCCTCTGTGTGCATCATTTCAGTGATCACGCCAGCTTGCCTCTATACCTCTGGTAGGGTATATTAGGTCCTCTCGATGGGGCGTATACATCGAACTCCACATTTAACTCATGTGGTTTTATTATCGGTTATTAGTAGCTCCCACAGTTCAGTCAGATTCTATTGCATTGACCATTTATCAGTATATCTAGTATTCAGTTTCAACACATTATAAATTGGTCACTGCATTTAGTTAGCTCAGATTCAGTATCTCATCTTATGTATATTATTTCATTGCTTTATTGCTTTATTCAGTTATATGTTATTTCAGTTTTACTCTATCTTGCATGCTTAGTACCTTTCAAGTACTGACGCATACGTGCGCCACATCATCTCGTAATGTAGGTTCAAGTTCTCAGCATCCAGATCACGCTTAGATCGGTTCTCGATCTTCTATTCAGCAGAATCAGTGGTGAGTACTCATTATCCGATGACGATAGTCATGAGTTTCTTTTCAGTATTTTTAGTCCTTTAGTTTCAGTTTTACTTGACTTAGTTGGGGCCTGTCCGAGCATTTCTAGTCAGTTAGAGGCTATTTTCAAACAGTATTGAGTTAATATCTTCTTTGTATTAAACTCATCAGTTATCATTTATCTCAATTATAGTATATGAGTATTCCCCATCTTTTCATTTTAATTATGATTTAGCCTCCGCATCAATTTATTATCTTTAGTATGCTCATGATCATGCCAGCAGGATTAGCTTGGGATCACTTGTGGTCCTAGGTCCCGTGTCCGCGTCTCAGGAGTAGTCTCGGGGCGTGACATTTGTGGTAAGTATTTTCAACAAATGTGGCTGCCAAATTAGTTGTTGTTTTATTCCCACAGAGACGATGCAACCTAATAACAAACACGGTTGGTCAACTATAAAGTTTCAGGTTAGGTAGTATACACTGAACATCTTACTTTATTATTTTCTCATCTCGTTAAATTGTAATCTTTATCCATTATACCTCAATATTTTGATTAATTAGATCGAAGCATATTAGTTCATGTGAGATGTTTTATTATTATGTTTGAATAAGGTTAATATGTTGATATTCAAACATATTGAGTTATATGCTTCTTAAAAAAACATATTATAAGTTATTTGAACTGTTATTCTGTTTGTGCATTACAAGTTCACTTTTTCCAACTTAATTTTGAAAATTCTTAAGTATTTGGTGTAAATATGAGATTCATATGAAAGGTATTCTCTTCTACTGTATGAAAGACTCTAAGACCCGATGAGTCATCTGCTTCTTCAGTTTAGGAGAAATTCTTTCATGCTATTGTTGGGATATATACTATTAACCATATGTTAAGATATAATATTTATTATAGAATAAATATTTGCTCAGTTTTAATATATCATATATTCTTTTATGGTGTCTATTTACTTATATAGTAGATGATTTAGTGTGTAGAGTTTTAGCTTATACACAGAGGATTAAATCATCGGTTCTTATAAGTATAAAGTTTTTTGTTCACAATCTAGGATGGAAATTGGGCATGCCATCGGGTACGATTGTAGCACAAGATTATATGTAATTTATCCTGATTATGTGAACGGTATAGTTCCAACTTCTTGTGCTAGTACATTTTGTATGTATTGAACGAGACCGAGTAGAGATAGTTGATTTAGACTGACTGACAAAAACATATTCTCTAAACTATTAAATGTACTTATATTCTTAATCCTGATATAACTATTATGATCTGTATATATTAATTATCGTTTTGATTTATTAAAAGGTGAGATTCTGAGATGGGTCAATATGTCTGGTAAGTTGGATGATAATAATATATATTGGTGAAATAATAAGTTAGTTGATGGAATCCATGTCTCGTTATAGAGATTGATTGATATGCCTTTTTGAGAAACTTATAAGTTTTCATCGTGTCAAATCTTGCAAGTGGATTTATGAATTCGACTCATGAAATAAGTTAAGTAGTGCTCTAAAGGAAATTAATCATTAAATTAAATTTTGTTAGTAATTTAATTTATTGATTAATATCTGAAATCTTAACATGGGGAATTACATAAGAGTTTAATGGGGAATTACGAAATATAAATACAGGAGTGCAATTACGAATTTCTAGTGGAATGATTTGTAATTTATTATGGTAAGAATAAATTCAAATTAATTATTTGAATTATTTCCATAATAGGAAGCCTCAGTAATTAATTTTGTGGTCCCTCCAATGTCCATATATAACTAGAACTCAGAATCCTATTTCTATAGGAAAATGAAGAATAATATGATTTTTTCTAGTCTTCTAGAAAAACTAGGTTTTCTAGTCCTTTTTGGATTAGGAAGAAATCTCTATAAATAGGGATTCTCCTAACCTAGAAAAAAGATGAATTAATTTTCTATCGATACTTGCCCACCCAAGTATTGAGAGAGTTCGGATGTGAACTTGGGATCACTGTAGAAGATCATAATTGTTGTCTATCTTGTAGATTCGATTGAAGGTCGTCTAACTTGTGGATTCGCTTAAAGGTATTTGCTCACGCTTCAAGAGGTATTTATCGAATTAAGTTTTAGCATAATATGTGTTCTAGTATAAACGGTATTGGTTATCTATTATTCATGTAAGCAGTAAAAATTCCGATGTGCTTCCGCTGTGAATATATGTTTTCCAACAGCTATTGCATGAAACATTTGCCTGGTCTCTTATTGCTATCTGACTAGCTTGAAAAGTATGGTTGCTCTCTTCTTTTCTGTTGATCCTTATTGAGAATTTCCCCCTTTTTCCACTCTGCCCTGAAGATTACCAATATAGGCTTCACAACCATCCCTGCTTGCATTTTTATAAAAAGATCGATAGTGATTGTCAAGCTTGACTAATAGATATGGTTCCCCTATAAGGAGAATGTGTGCCCTGTGTTCCTTGGTAGCACAAACAAGATCATGTGTGCTAAGTCCTGTAACTCTAGGTTGAAACTTAGTGTTCTTGAATCTCACAAATTTAATAGGTATAGCATATTAGTCATATGAATTGAAGCTAACATAATTATTGGTTACTCTTTTGGATGATGATAATCCTTCTTTGTCAAATGCATCCATGACGTCCAAAAAATTTCAAAATCTGAATTTTATAGTTATTCTACCATCTATTATTGCGAGAGATGGGACTTGAGGCTCACTACATTAAACATGAGAAGTGGCTGACATGTTTGAGCAAGGTGTTGGCACCAAATGCTCTATCGAGGATGTCACTAACATTGAAAAGTTCTCTTACTATTTTGGAGCTATTAATGCAAGGTAAACAAATGGATAGGAAACATGCCAGAAGGCTGAAATTAGATATGTTACATGTAATTTCTTTTTTCCAGCGTAAGGAGTACAATCAAGTAATTTTCCTTTTTCAATTTCTGTTTTTGCTTGCCGCGTGGTTATAAAGATCCACACGGTGGATCTAAAAACTTCCACATCTTTTATATGTTGGGTTATGAAGGGTGATTAGCGCGTCATGCGGAAATATACAATTGCACATCATATGGTTGATAAATCAGACGACAAAAACTTATACTAAAAACATAATATTATTAAATGAAAACTAATATAAAGAAAAACATTGAAACTTTAGAGAGAATAAATCTCCCCATAAATAAGACTTTTAAACGACTACATTGTGGATGTTCTTGTTGTTGTGTTAGAAGAAACAAACATATATTTATAGAGTCCTAAAACCTTTCCTACTAGAAAAGAACTAGCTACTCTAAAATCTTTTCCTAAAAGGAAAGAATAAATCAAATATAAAAGAATATTATATAACATTTATGGTAATGTTTTGTCTTTTCTTTAAGAAAAAATAAATCTTAAATTATGGTAAGAAAATCAAGACAAAACCTTATCATTATCCTCAAAATCCTACTTTTATGTTCCATGAAGAACAACAGCCTCATTCCATCCCAATTTTAGAAAAGTTTGCTCCTTGCAACAACAAGGAAAGGGTACATCTCCTTTCCCCTGTTTTCTCTTCATGGATATTGTGGGTTTTCTTTTAAATCTCAATTGCTGCTTCTTAGATTTGCTAAACTTTCTTACTGGTGGTGCGTTTTTGGCTTGATTTGCTGGGTTTATGTGTTCTTCGATGTTTTCTTTTCTATCCTAAATTACCATGTTCTACTTAGAGTCAATTTTTATTTGGTTTGTTTTTTAATTTATGTGTGAACGTCACTTGCTGGATTTGCTTGCAACAACGCGAGCTGCTATTTGTTGAGAGTTTTGACGAACAATAGGAAAACAAAAGGTGTTGCTTTCTTCAATTGTTCTAATCTATTGGTCTTATTTCTCCTCTTTAATTTGTTATATATTTTAAAAAATACTTCAAACGGTGCTATAAAGTACAATACTTTACAATTTAAAATAGAACATAAGTATGTATGTCAGTACATCATGCATGTGTAAAGCACAAATGCAGTTTCAAGATTCAATACTCTAAATTAAGAAATAGAAAGCTAGTAAAGATTAGCTTAAATGATCATTCCTACATCTATGAATGCTCTACGACATGCTATCCTAAGTTCTATCAATTAGCTTAAAATTGTATATATGTCTCGTGATATATGATAAAGAGAGAACATGACTAACATAAACTTGAGCACTTAGCATCTGACTGTACCAAGTAAAGTTAATTACATGAATGGGGTCTACTTGGAATATTTTTTAACTGGCATGGCAAGAAGAAAACACCTTTTCTTAATTCTCATATTTACTTGTGTGACATTGTTACTCCCAGGAAATACTCAAAAACTGTAGTCAATAGATGGTGCTTCTATATCAGCAAGTATTTTCTTTTTAAACATTTTTTAATGATAATTTTAGTAGCTCTAAGTCCAGTAAATCGGGAGCTTTAGCGTACAATACTCTTTTCTGATATAGGTACAAATATGTGTTTTGCACTAATGGTAAGATGAAGATGGAAACATGATTAGTCGACTATATTTTTTGCAATAGTACAAGTGTTTATAAATTTGTCTTCATTTATTTTTTCTCATTTCAGGTATAAGCAAAGAATAACCCAGATGCCCTAGAAAAATTGATGTGAAACAAGATGTTTTGCTATTTAATGAAATGGTGAAGCATTGTCCACCAGTGTAGTGTGCACTACAGACAAACTTTTTGACAAGTACATGTATTAGGTCTTAACCATAAAACACCCTTTCCTTTTGACATTCTGGTCTACCTTGTGTCATACATATATAGACCCAGTGTAGTTTTTCTTCACTATGCACCGTCTTTTGGTTATTCCCATATATGTATTTCTATTCAGTATGGGTAGAACGTTGCAGTAGATAGATAACAAGGAAAGTACACATGTTATAACAAGGTTTAAATGGAGTCATGACATGGATACTGAAAATTCATAGTCAATCAAAACTTGCTTGAGATTGACGCATAGTAATTACTAGCGTTATTATTCTTGTAATAGTAGGATGAGTTTTTATTATAAGACTACATTATTTCGAGTTATAAATTAAAGTACAACTATGTGTATTATATTTAGAGCAGTTTGCTTTGATCCACTTCTCAGCTACACTGGTGGGCACAGTATCTTGGTTGTCCCGTCCCGCCCATACGAGTTTCTTCATATACAGAGTTGAGCTTCAAAGTGACTTCGTTTTTTTATCCCCTGCATGACATTGGTAAAAATATTAAGAAAAATATGAAAGAAAAAGTTGTCTACACCATGAAGTGTTACAAAGAAAAGGTAACCATACCTCGTACTTGGTGACTTCTTTGCGTGATGACTTGCTTACGACTAGAAGATTTGACCTTCCGTTTGGGTATGCACCGTGACTTCTTCCACTTGGGAATGCGTTGGGAGACTTCATCTTTGTTGTTGAACTTGAACCAGATCCAATATTATAATTCTTATGTGACCTATTACTTGGTTCCACCTTATATCTGCAGTTAGAAAGCCAGATTATTATATCATAGGCACTACTGTTGACAATTATATCATTTGCATTTGATAAATTTTCTTTGAAATAACGTTGATGTCCGATCAGTTTGCCTACATTTCAACTAATTTCACTAGGTACCTGCAACCTCCAGGTAACACAAGTACTGACTAACTCTGTCCACCAAGACATCATGACTCTCGTCCACTTCATTGACCACTATATGTTTTCTTGCAAAGAGGAAATGAAAGGCTACCTACTAAGTATGAAACAGAGTTCGACTACTGATTATGGAAAGATCTGTTCATTTTGTCCAGAAATACCATTTTCAGCCCGTCTATTGATTGAACCAGGGACTGAGGTCTTGTTGATAGATAAAAGAAATGGGAATAAGAATAGGGGAAGAGCAATTCTACTCACATAACGCACCTAACAAAACATGCAAGATCTATTAATAAGCCCGTGCCAATGCAAGATTTGTACAAACTACAACAAATTATAAAGTTGAGCATTACCTGTCATTCCCGTCTTTCCAGACATGATTGTACTCCTGAGCGAAGATAAAAACAGAAGTAAAGAATAAGAAATGAGATTGACAGACTCATATCGAATTTAGAAGCATCTATTTTGTTTTAGAAAACAGAAAAAAGCATCACAAGAAACTTAAGTTACCTTGAATCGTTGAGACTTGGCACCCAAAAAAATACAACAGTTTGCAGCTCCACACAGACAACGAACAGTTGCACCCGCGTACCACTCAAAATAATAATTAATTGTCAACTCCATTCCAACAGATATATCCTTCATTGCAAATATTCCTAATCTTGTTTCCCCTAACACAGTCCATTTCCTCGTTTCACAATTTGGTCGGCTGGGAAATTCAACAACGTAACACACAGTATCATCAGTACTATCAATCGACACAAATTAACCATCATAATTGATAACCAGTGATTCAGCACTTACCATGAATGATTTAAGAATCTTGCAAAATTTCCCTTCCGCGTTGAGTCAATGACATAATTAGTATCTAGAGAAATCATGTACGTGTCCTTAACCTCTGCACCACAAATCATATGAAATTAGTACTGATCTGCAGATGAACTATCAACAACCATCTCTAATGTCGATAACTTACCATGAGCTTCATAAACATGAGACCGTTTTTTTGCTGCTTCAGATGATATCACTTCTCCACAGTATTCAATGATGAACTGTCCTTCCTAATAATGTAAAAAGAGTTAAAAAAAAATACAAAGAAATATCTTATAGTATATACATAATTACCTTTATATTTTCATCAGCTAAAAGACCCCAACCACGTCCGTTAGTCCTGAACAACTTAGTTTTTGCATATTCACGTTTTTGGAATATCTGTTGTATGTTTATAAATCGATAAGATCAATGTGAAAGTATATATACTAATAAAGAGAAATAACAGAGCAAATGTTTCAACTAATTAAGTGAATCATCTAATTTTACCTGATTTTCGCAAGTCTCACCACACTGACAGTATCCCGGTGTACATTCAGTGTTAGTTAGTACATTCAAACATCTTTCTACACACGCACTTTCAGGATCACTAGTATCATACTTGCATTGACAAATAGCAATATCGTCTTCTTTCAGTTTCTTATGTCTGTAAGTTAAAGGATTCTCAAAAGAAAATGCAGTTATAAAGTGGAAAGGAGATCATTGTTAAATGATACAAAGAAAAGATATGACCTCACTTTCGTCTTAAAAATACATTCTGAGTAATATGAATAAATGGCGTTACTCCTTCTGGCAGTTGGACCTTCAAAAAACAATCAAATATCATACACTTTTAAATTTTATAACATGTTTGAGAATTTGTATCAGATAACATGAACTTAGTCGTATCACATTGCTTTTGTCTTCGCCTGAATGCATCGTCTCTATGCAATCTTTGTCGGAAATCTGGAAAACTCCAAAAACTCAACAAAAATAAAAGATTTTCATCAGTTTCATATCCAAGAAAAAAAATGTTCATTTCTCAAAAATGCAGTTCCATTCAATTCCTTTTGAGTGATATTTCTTCCATATTTTGAATTCTATAAACTTTTAACCACTAAATTTTCAAATCAATTTATATATATATATATATATATATTGGTTTTATTAAGTTATCTCGATAACTTCTTTTTAAATATTCGGAGGAAATGAGATCTCTTGGGGTAAACACGCCTTACTCTCTTTCTTCCTTTTTTTCTATACTCAGAACTCAAATCTTTAATGTAAGGCATACATTCTAACGTTCTAATCTCACTACAAGTATGAATCGAACTCTTTAACAATTCAAGCATACTACACGTACGTTTGACTAAAAAATATTATCATGACAATGAATTAAAATACGAAATGACAATTACAACAATAATATTTAACATGAAAAGGCAATAAATGATGAAATAGAGATAATATTTATGAACTATGAAGGAAAAAAGTATAGAGTTGACCTTTGAATATATCAATTTTGAATTTTTTTCCGGTCTCTCTGTATTTGTTTATTTCTTCTTTTTTGTTTTTTTCGTTATCCAGAAACTGATTATGTTTAGTCAATTTAAAGGACAAAATATTGATGACGTGTCAATTGTTAATTGGTGGAAGTTTAATGTACAGTTAGTTGTTTTTAAAAGTTAGTTTTTTTTTTTTTTGAATTTTTTTAAGACTAGAGATAAGTACAAAGAGAAAAATAGTAAGTAGTTAATTATTTTTAGATTAAAAGCTAGACCAAAAAAAATACAATGTCACAAAAAAAAATCAAAATTGCTAACATATTTATTAAACTAATTAAAGGTAGAGCAAAATAAATACAATGTCAGAAAAAAAAAAAAAACGAAAATTGCTAACATATTTATTAAACTAATTAAAAGCTAGACCAAATTATAAATACAATGTCACAAAATAGATGACGATTGCTAAAGAATTTATTAAAGTAACTAAATGACAATATATATATATTTTTTGTTTGTAAATTTCATTTCTTTTGAAATTTAAAACAAAATTTTGCCGTCCTTAAATGTGAGTATTTTTTTTTAAGTAAAACTTTTTAAAACTGAAAAAAAATAAAACTTTTAAAATTTATTATCGATCATAACATTTGTACGACTATAAAAAAAAGCATCATATTTAGAATAATAACTTAAAAGAATATTATCCGATGAGACTGACATATGTATCCTATTTCTAAAAAGAAAGAAAAGACAAATGCTCAGAATTTGTTCCTTGCAGCATCATTATTACTACGTACAAATCTTAATTACTCCCTCTGTCCCAATTTATATGACTTACTTTCCTTTTTAGTCAGTCCCAAAAAGAATAACATATTTCTATTTTAAGTAACAATTTGCCTATAAAATGTCTTTTTTACCCTTAATGAAATGATTTACAACCACACAAATTTCTATCATTCATTTTGGACCACAAGTTTTAAAAGTCTTTCCATTTTTCTTAAAGTTTGTGCCAAATC